>JBAMBL010001060.1:0-40398 GCA_037043405.1 Drosophila subquinaria | reverse complement strand
GGAAATGAGTTGGAAATGGAAATGGACAGAAGCAATGGACCATGGAGGGAACGGAGAGAATGGAGAGAACAGAGTGAACATCGATTTACAAGTCAATAAAATCAATTTGGGTGCTGGGAACAAACACAAATTGCCGACAGGACAAATTGGGATATTACTTAGGATGGCAGACATGCCGCAGCACCAATTATAATTCTAACGATAGCCAAAGGATGTTTCTTTCCCCCTTCCCTCCCTGCTTCCCTCAAAAAAAGCCGACCTCTAATTAATCAATTATAAAACAAACGAATTTGATGCGCTGATAGGTAGAGAAACGAGGGAAAAAGAGAGAAAAGTGAGGATCAAGCAGAAGGGATAAATTTAGTTTGTGAGTTGAACACACACACACACACACACACACATACACACACACACATAGTACTCTCTTTTTGAATGGTCAGCTCTGTGGTCAATGTTAGATAACTAGAGACAGAAGCGAGTCCTCAAATTGTCCTTTGACAAATCGAATACTTGCTAAAGTTATTAACAAATTATTTTTACTGATCAACAGTTTATTATAACTACAAAAATGTATTAAAACAGGTTTGCCAAGTATTTTCATTTAATATTTGTGTTTAGATTTTAAATTTAAATTTTAAAAACATTTTGGAACCTATGAACAATAAATGAATGGAAAAAATAAAACAAACTTAACTTTTTATTTATCATAAATAAAATTTATTTTATTTTCATAATTTGTACTTAAAACGCATTTATTAATGTTTTAAAATGAAACAAAACAACGAGATTCTATATTCATACGCAGCTTTTTAGACCCCGTACTTTAAAAAAGTAAAGGGGTCTATTAACTTTGTCACAAAAAAAAATGTGCGTAACAGGCAGAAGGAGGCGTAGCAGACCCCATAAAGTATATATATTCTTAATCAGCATCAACAGCCGAGTCGATATAGCCATCTCCGTCTGTCCGTCATTCCGTCTGTAAGAGCGCCTAGATCTCAGAGACTGTAAGAGCTAGAGACTCCAAACTTGGTATGTAGGTTCGTCTTTATTGCAAGCAGATCGAGTTTGTTTTAGATTTTCGATCGGACCACTATATCATATAGCTCCCATAGGAACAATCTGTTGAAAATCAAGTCTTAGTATGAAAATCTTTTTTGTTGATATTTCAACCAAACTGACAGAATATGCATAAAAGATCCCATACATACTGACTAAATTTGAGTGAAATCGGATTACTATATCATATTGCTGCCATAGGAACGATCAGTCCAATTAAGTCCAATTTAGTCTTTTTGTTGTTTGAGATATCTTTATAACAAGTACGGGGTCTCCGACAGTCAAGTACTCGACTGTAGCACCGCCGACTAGTTTATAATATTTTTAAAAATTTACTTAAAGGATCTAAATGACTCTCGATTTTATTATTTTTTCCACAACTGTATTTTCATTAAATAATTGTGTTTAGAAAACTTTCATTACTCGAACTTCTATAGCTCGAATTACTCTCTAACTTGAGCTAAATGAGTAACACTAAAATTAATAAACTTAGGAAAAATAACTTTACAAGTCGAATATCTCCGTAACTCGAACCTATTCTCTGGATAATGGTGATTCGAGTTAAGGAAGCTCGACTGTGTCTAATACACCATATTTACGAATTTTAAAGTTAATTAAATACACAAATGCACCATTTTTATACGGTGAGTATCTTTGAAATAGTTAAAATACCCTGCAATAGAGTACAGGGATAAGAATAATATTTAAAAACGTAATATAACAAGTATTTGGTTTATCAGTAAATCAACATATTCGAAAAAGCTGCTTTCTATCAACTTGGCCTATTTTAAATATATTTACTTAAGCTCAATTTCACTTTATAACTTTATGAAACGATTTTTGAATAACTGAATTATGCTTTAACTACACAGAAAAAAAGATCCGGGATATTTAGCCCGAATTCAATTCGAAACGATGTCAGAAGTGGGGTAATCTGCGGATTTACTTAAACCAAGTATGAAATACTTGATTTTTTCAATCCCGAATTCAATCCTAAAACAAATTCTTAAAACAAAAAAAAAAAAATTTTTTTAACTTTTTTTAACATTTTCTTTTTGTTTTATTTTTATGTTTTTATTTTTAAATTTCTTTTTTATTTATTTTTTTGTTTTTAAATTTGTAAACTTTTTTTTTAAATTTATTTTTTTTTTTTAGCTTTTTTTTAACTTTTTTTTTATATTTTTTTTAATATTTTTTATTTATTGTTTTTATTTAAACATTTTTTTTTTAATGAAGGGAATGCTTGACTGGGGGAATCGAATCTAGGTTTTTTTCAAACAGGTCGGCGACTCTAACCACTGAGCCACCAGACCAGTTAAAATGAGAGAGGCCGAGAGAGAATCAAGCACTTTGGGCTTTTTTTTCCATTTTAATCCCGATATAGACTTGATTGTTCAGCTTAATCCTGAACACATACTTAAAAAATGCAGGCTTAAATTAAGTATTTTAGGCTTGATTTTAGAACGTCTTTTTTTTCTGTGTATCTAAGCTTAAGCTTGTGCTTAAATTTGGACGGAATTTGAGATATCTTAACCAAACTGACAGAATATGCATATGGGATAGTCTCATACATCCTGACCAAAGTTGGTTGAAATCGGACCACTACATAATATAGCTGCCATTTTAAAGATGGATCGAAAATATAGATTTAGTATGACACTTTTTGAAGATATGTATGTATCTCAACCGAACTCACAGTTTGAGAATATTCTATAGTCTTTAACACTATGATCGAATTTGGTAATGCAAATAATTAGCTGAAAACTTAATGCGGCATCATCAAAAATTCGGCGTGCAAATACGTATTAGGCTATCGGAGTGCCAGGGCACAGGGTATCTAACAGTCGAGTACACTCGCCTGTAGCCGCAAGCGAAGCGAGCAGGGGGCGTAGACCCCTTGCTATTTAATATTTTTATTTTATATGAATTATAAATAAATAATAAATAAAATTAATAAAATAAAATTAAAAATAAATTAAAATTGTTTTCATTAAAAAAGATCAGTCGAGCATTAAAAACGGGAATCTTAATAACAGTGCCGAGTATTTTGTTTTATAGTTTTACGTGATTTACAAGTTTGTTTGTCGAATCATATTGCTGATAATTTCGCATCGTATGATCAACGAAAATTCGGAATTTGGACTATTTCAAGAATCGCGGGTCAAGTCGGGTCAAATCAAATAATCTAATATACTGTGTACGAATGCGGATGTGTTTATATATTATTATATAGATTGAAAGTATGTCAATCGTATCGCTATCAGCAAGTCAAATTTTAAGATTCACTTCATCGCTTTAACTCAAATTTTGATTCATTCAGTCTTGTTAAATATTCAGTTAAGAAAAGTCGCAACATGTTTCAGAAAATATTTTGTATTATATTCATATTAAGTACATTTACTATGTACTCTTATGGAGACAACATTTCCGAGTATAATGAAAGGGAATTACTTCTTTCAATCAATTCTCATTTATACGAGTTGAGGTAAGAATTATAAATATTGAATTTTTCCTAAACTAATCAATTTATTAGGGCGGGACAGGAAAAGTTGACTACTGAAGTTGCCAAGGATTCGGATATACAATTTATTAGAGCAGAGATCGAACGACAGAAGAATGTGCAAAGTCTAAGGGCGGAGTTGGAAAACCAGAAACAATATGTACTCGAAAAGGAAGCAGCGATCCAATCTCTCAGGGCTGATATTCAAGTGTTAAGAGAGGATTTGGAACAACAAAAGAAGTGCGTAATTGACAAGGAAGCGGATATCCAATCCTTAAGAGCGGACCTAGAAAAGCAGAACAAAGATGTCCTTCAGAAGGAGTCGCATAATCAACCCCTGACGGCGGAGCTGGAACAACAGAGAAAGTTGGTAGAAGGACCACACAATTGTACTGAGGCCAAGTCCAGTGGAATCCATGACGTACTTATTCCCAAGTTTAGTAATCAAACTTTTAAAGTGGCCTGTGATGCTGAAACTCGGGAAGGAGGCTGGACGATTATCCTTCGACGGATGGACGGAAGCGTCAACTTTTATCGAAACTGGACCGAATATAAAAATGGATTTGGAAATCTGGATGGCGAATATTTCTTAGGTTTGGACAAAATCCATGCGATGACTGCAGAAAGGCGTCAGGAATTATTGGTCCTTCTCGAGGACTTTGAGGGAGATCGAAGATTCGAGACTTATGATGGGTTTGCAATTGGCGATGAGAGTGATCAATATGTCTTACACGGTCTGGGTGAAGCCAATGGAACAGCTGGAGATTCACTCACAATTCATCAAAGCATGCGATTCTCTACATTTGATAAGGATAGTGACGTATCAGACGAAGTAAACTGCGCCATTCGCGGCACTGGTGCCTGGTGGTATGGCACCCAAACATCTTTTTGTCATCTCAGGTAGGATCTAATGCTAATTATTTCTTAAAGCTTCGTTAATTAACTTGATTTCTTACAGCCAATTGACGGGGACGTATAAAGACCCAGATTTCGGCAAAGGCATCAATTGGGGATGGGAATACTACATTAAAACAGCCGTTATGATGATAAGACCTAAAAAGTGAATTCACAGTCTGTACTAGATTTTACCCTGCGACTGTTTGAGAGATGACTGTAAACGATTCCGTTGATTTTATGCAGATGATTCATTGTAATATCGGACAATGTATATGTTTACTACAAATGTGAGAAACTAAAAGCACATTTCAAGTTTATTTGTCAAAGTTATATACTATAGAATGGAGTTGCCTCATAGAACGTTTTGTTGTGAAATTCAGAAGACGTTCTTAAATGATTAATTTTTCAAATATTCAAAATTTCAAAGTTCTCGCATAATAGATAATACTTACAAGTAAAAAAGTTAAATTTTTGTACAATTTGTGTAACTATCAAGGTACGGCGACTTTAAATTTTTGTTAAATACTTATATACTACAGGGAAATGGTTGTGATCGAAAGGGTTATAGGCTATTCCACTATAATTATAAATAATTATTAATATTCATTTTTATTATATAAATCAAAAATAGTCAGTATATTTTATTGTTTTTCTTTTGATTATTTAATGTAAATTATGTTATCATCTTCCTGATAACCAAATTTACAAATGTAGAAAATTTTGAATGTTTATCTTGAGTATTGACAAAGATATTCTAAAAGGACTTTTATAAACAATTTCAAATTATAAAAGTCTTTAAAGACTTATATGTTTTCAATTTAAAAATAATAGTTATTTGAAACCTTTATTTATTTTCCTCTCAGTCTTTTTTAATCTCAAATATAAGTTTATTGTCTGCTTGCAGAGATACTGTTTTTACAAACAATTTGATGTATTTTGAGAAAAAATCGCATAAATCTTTATATATGATTTTTTGCGTTGATATTTTGATCCATAACAGCTATTTGCAGTCCCTGCATTTTACATTTACTCCGCCAGAATATACATGGAGAATGTACATATATCGAGTTTGCCAGCATATTGGCAAGGGACGGAGTGGTGGAGGTGATACGTACTCGGCGAGCGAAACAGGAGACCGGGGTTCGAGTCTCGTTCCGGTCGATGCAGTTGATTTTTAATTATTTAATATTTTCCATTTATTTGAATTGTCTGCCTAATGCTAGAGACTCGCGCCCGTGCGCGAGGGTCGTGGGTTCAATTCCTGATTTGGTCAACGATTTTTTTTCGTTTTTTTAATTTGTTTTGACTTTTCATACATTTTTAATATTTAAAGATATCGTGCAAATTGTTTCAAATCATTTATATTATATAAGTATGTTCTTAGGCTGCCACAGAAACGATATGTAAATATTTAAGGATTAGTAGGAGAATTGCATGGACATCAAATCTTCGGCGTGCCGCGGACTAGGTCCAGGGTATATTACTGTCGAGAGCACTCGACTGTTCTGCTTGAATGTTTTACTACAGATATAGTTGAAACTATTTTCTTCTCTCTGCGACCCCATCAATTTCCCAAGGGTATCTCAAATACAAAATTTGCTTATCGACTTCAGAGATCTGTTAAAATCAGCTGCAATTCGAGCTGGTCAGCGTACAAATTATATTTAATTTACTCAAAGCACGTTGAATGCGAACGAGATAAACTTTAATAATTTTAATTGACGCACATTAAACTGAAATTACCCAAAAAACGAAAAGTAACTAAAAATAAAATAACATTAATTTGCAAAAACAAAACAAAAAGGCGCAAAATGAAAGCCGAAAACAAAACGAACACTGGAAAAACTAAAGTTGGAACTGAAACTGAAACTAGCAATGTGGCAATTAAGTTGAATCCCACTTTCCTCTTTCCCCTTCTCCTTGTCTCTCCTGACTGCTGCCTTGATACACGCACTAATTATCAAAGCATTTTTCATTTTTATTCCATAGATGGTTATACTATGTGAGTGTGTGTGTTAATGAGTGTGAATATGTGTGTGTGTGTGTTTTCATGTTTTCCACAATTAGATTTACGAACAAATGAAATTACCGCGCTTTCGTTTTAATTGTTGGATGTTTATTGAATGGTCAGGAATTCGGCTAACTGAGGTAGTAACATATTCCGTAGCTCAGTTAGCATCCAACTGGGTAACTAGGGTTATAACAAAGTAAGTAGCCGAAAAATAAACCCATTGGAGAGCTGAAATTGCAACTGACTGTAGTATGGTATTTAAAAAATAATAAAAAATAATGCACAGAAAAAAGAGTGTATTCTAGAATTCAACATTAAAATTCTTGTTTTTATTGTGAATTTTTTTAAGTAGGTGCTCAGAATTTTATTATATTATAAAAAATACTTAGTAATAAAAATAAATAATAAGAATATTAACACAAAATGCGGATAAAATGGCATTAAAAAAGTCAAAAAAAAAAAAATTTACTGAAAAATAATAATAAAACCCCGATAATGAAAGTACTCAAAAATGATACCCCGATAGCAATAAAGAGCAAGAATTTATAAATATTAACTTAATCAACTATTTTGTATTTGTATGTATTTCAATAAAATCTATTAATTTTTAACAATTAAAGTCGCTTGAAAACTGCAAAGCATGAATTAAAATTAAATTTTTCAAAGTAATAAAGTTTTAATGCAAAATTGTTTACATAATGTTTATTAAAGCCTACTTCATCAAAATCGATTAATTTTTAACAAAGTTGTGAGACTTTGAAATGTTTCAAAAACAAACTTTGAAAAAAAAAGTTAAATTTTTCAAATTAATAAAGTTTTGATGCTCAATCAATTAAGAGGTCAGACAATGTGCATTAAGACATACTTGTAGTTAATCAAATTTGCTTTACTTTAGACAAAGTTACAAGACCTCGAAATGTTCTTTTAATAAATATTAATTAGAGATAATAAAAAAATTTATGAAAAATTCCAAAAAAGTAACCAAAGTTCTGTTTAAAAATTCCGAGACTAAGCTAAGATATTTTCCGACTGGGTAACGTACTTACATATTTCTAAAAAATGTCAATTAGAGATAGAAAAATAAAATCTAAAGAGAATTCCCAAAAAAGTAAATAACGTTTTGCCCAAAACTCCACCCGAGGCAGTAGCTGTGGAAAAGCTGAGGTATTTACCGACTGGGTAACATATTTACATATGTATTTCGATAGAATTTCAATCAGAGATAGTAAAAAAAAATTTAAAAAAAAAAATAACCAAAGTTTTCCTCTAAAATCCACACGAGGCTGAAGTATTTACCGACTGGATAACTTTTTTACATATTTCGATAAAATGTCAATTAAGAAAGTAAAATAAAATCTTAAGAGAATACCCATAAAAGTGACCAAAGTTTTGCCCAAAACTCCACCCGAGGCAGTAGCTGTGGGAAAGCTGAGGTATTTTCCGACTGGGTAAATCGCGTACACATTTTCGGTTAGTCGGTAAATGGATGTAGTCAAAGTAGTCAAAGTAGTCGGGTAATCGACAGTCGGTTACTCCCTCGCCCGCTTGTATACAGTCGCTTATCGCTAGCCGGGAATCTGTTGGCGATTATGGCTTGCATAAACCAGTTAATAACGCGCTTCCGCTTAAGTCAATTTGTTTTTGTTTTTTTTTTTTGTTGCCCACGAAAATTGAGTGAAAATGCAGTTGAAAATGTCGCCGTCGTAATGAAAGCAAGACAAATTGTCGTATCAAATTACCCCAAAGTTTGTTAGGCGGGGCCAAATGTCAAAGTAAAATTTGAGGGACTCTCTTTATACATATAGATATGTATATGTATATAGCTTTACCTGTTAGTTGCCCTTCCTCTCGGTCTTTCAGGGTGATTATGTCACACGCCTGCCTCATTTTGTCACAGAAACGCAACCATTGGTAATTGAATTAATGTTGGCCCGTTTCAGCATGGCTTTTTCGGATTGGTATTTATTTTTGTACACTTTGGTGTACTTTGTTTACACAGTGATGGTCAAAATTATAGGAATCAGGGTATTAGTTACGGCTTCGATTAAAATAGACTAGAATTTCTATTTTTTTGGTTAACGGTTACGATATCGATTTCATTTATAAGGGTTAATTTTGGTTTTTCTTTGGATTTTTCAACCATAAAAAAAAAAACTATATTTTCTATTTTTTATGTTAATTTCTGTTTTTAATTTTCTTATGTTTAATTTTGAATTTTTATTTGTGATATTGCACTGAATAAGCGCAACTAAAATAAATTTGTTAAATGAAATATTAAAATTGTTGAAACCTTTATTCAAAGATTTTGCGTAACCGATAACCGATATTCATTTCGGTTTTAGTCCCTGATAAAAAACAAAATATAAAAATAGAATTTTAAACTAAACATAAAATCCAAATTTATTTTTTAAAACGACGATTACACAATAAGAACAAAATTTAATTTGATGATTGATTTAGCAGAAACTTACTAACATGAGTCGGTTACTAACTAAAGAAATTGCTTAAAATAAATATTTTGTTTAAGTTCCATAATTTTTCCTTAATACTTATTAAGAAATGTTTCATGTTATAAAAAATGTATTTGTAGTGTCAAATTGTCTCCGGTTTCTATTATATTTGCCACCACTGTGTGTATACAAATGACGGGCGGTGTTTTGGCCTTATCGCTGCAATTAGATCGCGCGACTCCAGTAACCCTAACTAATCGCACGTAATTAAATATAATTTGGTATCGTTTACAGTTGTGTTGCGTTTTATGAACCGCTACGCGGCTATCTAGGACTAGAGAGAGAGACAGAGAGAGAGGGAGAGCGGGGGAGAGAGAGTGAGAGAGAGAGAGAGAGAGCGGGAGAGTTACCTATGTAGGCCAGAGTTGCCAACGCATCGTTCACTCGCATAATTGACTAACTACCGACTGACTTCCCCGAACCCTTGACACCTGAATTCCCCTCTGTCCCTCTGAACTCATTAAGAAACTCGAGAGTCTAAGGAAGCAGATACTTGAGAATAAGTTGAATGTGGTGTGAAAATGCCTAAAAATACAATTAATAGAACTTTTGATAGAAGCCAGACAAGCGAACGAGATAGACAGACACTTGAAAAAGTCTTTTGCCGAAAAAAATAAATTATATGTATTTATAAAAATAATAATAATATTAACAGAAAATTCATATCCGCTAAAATTGGCTTATCTGTAAAACAAAAATTTGTAAAAGGAACTAATAAATTAAATCTACTTATATTTATTGTTTATATTACGAGTATATTTAATTGTCAAATAAATAATTGAATATGCTCTTGAATAAAACTCAAAATGGTGAAATACGCCTATCTGAAAAAGAAATATTTAAATATTAACTTAAATTTGATTGTAACTATGCATTTTTTTTTGAACAGTAAGTGAATTTTGTCTGACTTCAGGTCTGATAATGTCCATATGTCACTATATCAACAAACAACAACACACAAAACACTTGCAGAAAGCAAGTTTCAACACAATAACACAACAACAACAACACACAGAGGACTAGACCAGCTTTACAGTTTTTTTTGTCACTTTTGCGACTTAGAATTCTCAACTGGTTCTAGCCATTTAAATATGACATTGCTATCTTGCTCCTTGGTTCTTTTTTGTAAGGATTCTTTTCCATAATTTTATTTTCTTGATTAATTAAAATTTTTTAAAACAATGTTGCTCAAAACTTTATGAATTTTTATAGAATAAATTAAAATAAAATTCTGTCAAAAATAAAAGAAAATTCCCTCGAAAGAGGCGAACGAATTTTCGTGTAATTTAGGGTCTTCAATTATTTCATTTACATGATTTTGAAATTTGAATGCAAAATGAATTTTTGCTTCCTTTTGTATAAAGTAGATTATATATATTATTATTATATATTTATTATATATTATATATTTCCAAGTGATCTATGAAACTTAAAAAAAGACTTCAAATGAATAAAAAGAGAGCTTGAAAATCTTTTTGCTTTCATATTATATAAAGTAGAATCTCTATAATTGAGGTGAAATATAGCCTCATAATAAAGAGGACACTGCAAGGTGGATCGTGGATCGTGGATTGTGGATTGTGGATGGTGGATGGAGTTGCATTGCTGCAATTTGTTTGCTATTGGCCTGGCGAGGCGTCTTTGACTCTTAATTCGACTGGCACTTAAGCTGGTGGAAAGCTGAAGAAAGGGAAAGGCAAGGTAAAGGGAAAGGAAGAGGAAAACGCGCAGCAGAAATAAAATTATTTAATTGCGCAATTAAGTGCACATTTGTAACGTTTTGCGCGACATCTGTCCCCGGGCCAGCGAAGCGCAGGAGAGAAACAGATACAGATACAAATACAAATACAAATACAGAGACAGAATGAGATACAGATACAAATACAGAGACAGAGACAGAGAAACCGAGACCGGAAATTCAATTGTTGAGATAATAATTACATTAGGACGTGCGCGCATGCGCGACTCTTTGCAGTCGGACACTCGACGGACACATTCGAGGAGCATATGGACTGACCAGGGACCAGGGACCAGGTCTGGACTAGAGACTGGGACAGGGACAGAGATCGAGACAGGGACAGGAACAGAGATCGGGATAGGGACCTATTACTATACTGTACTACTCCTAAAAGAGAGCGCACACCTTGCGCGACGAGCTGATTGACACGGCCACATGGGGACAGAAGCTAAAATACTTGTCATTAATTAATTAATTCGATTCCTTTTCGCGTGTCTCAAAATAGTACCAAAATACCTAAATTTGGAAATGTTAAATATTGAATTTCATCACTAAGTTTAGCAACACTCATGTTGCAACATTATGCAATAGTTTGCAACATTGTGAAATTCATTTCCTATGCAAAAGCAACATCGATCGTCATGTTGACTGTCGCGACGACAGTCTAGAAACATAATGTTGCTCGACGCATTTGACTAGCACGCATTGAATGTTGCTAAGTCTCAGTCTGTCTTGTTGCGATTCTTGAACTGTGTAGATCGATGTGCTGTGCCGTGCTTAAATCAAATATAAATCATAACGTAAAACTAAACAACTACTGTGTTCTTATTTCGGGCCTGGATTTTCAACAGGAAAAAAATATTAAAAATAGAAAACAAGGAAACATTTAACATGAAAATAAAAATATGGTATTAACAAAAAGTGAAAAAAAAAATTGAAAGACAAATATTAGAAAAAGGAAAACAAAAATAATTTTTGTTTGATCTCGCGTGCGATTTGAACTTTTAAATTGTTTTTGACCACTGTTTTATATTATTACCAAATTTTTATAATTAATCGTCTTTTCTAGTTTTTGTTCTCCAAATTGTTTTGTTTTCCCAATTTTAGTACTTTGCGTATATTTCTTACTTGAATTTCCTAGTTTCTGTTTCCTTTTATTTTATCCTTATTTTAGTTTCTTAAAGTTTTTTCTATGTATTTTGCTCTCCAATTTGGTTAGGCCTAAATAAGTTGCCAAAATATCTTCCGTCTGTCTGTTTTTTGCACTCACTGTATCACACTCACAAATCACAATCCAAAATGTGGGAAATTCGAAGTATATATTCTAGTTCTTTTTGTTTTTACAAATTGTTAAACTTAAAATAGTTTTGTATTTTATTTTTAACTTGTTCAAAAAACCAAAAAGCTAGAACACGTATTTAGAAACTAATTTGAAAAACTATCAAAACATTTACTTAAAAAACTGCTTGTTGCTCTGGAAATTATCGATAAAGTGCTTGAAATATTTGAAATCGAATAGATTAAAAAGCAGTACTTTCAAATTTCAATTATTGTAAGCAAAACGAGAAGATTTGCCCACTGTGCGACGACCTGACTGTACATTGAACCCGAATTCAAGCTGAAACCCGCCAAATGGTCGATGGTCGCTGGTCACAAGTCGCGTCTTTTGTTTGCCTTTCGACTGTAAATGAAGCGTGAAATTGGCCAAAAGTGCATTGTTTACTTCTTGTTACCGGCAACCCGACAATGCAATAATACAACACACATATAGTACTTATAATATAATATAATATAATGTCCATACAATAGCAACACCAAACTATTTGTATGCAATTGCAATTAACACTTTATTTATTGCCCAGTCAAAAGCGACTGAAGCAAGAGGAAGTGGGAACGAGAGAGGAGACAGAGGAAGAAGAAGAATTGGAGATGCATTTTGTGCTTCGATGGAGTTAAATAAAGTACTTAATATTGAATAAATATAAATGAGAAATAAATTGGCACATTATTTGGTAAGATCTTTAAAATGCATTTTAACAAATTTACTTTTTGCACAAATGCAATTTTTTTGTATTTTTGTAATTGTTGCCGTTATTATTCATTAACAAAATGTCGAGTATGTATTGAAATGTATATAAATAAACATTAAAATAAAGCATTTAAATCTTGAAATATGTGTTTGTTGATATTAAAACAAGTAAGAGATTAAGAAGCATAATAAATTAACGTTTTTCGGCTCAATAAACTGGCATATTAAATTACAATATACTAAAAAATTATGTTATATACAGAATCTTTAATTTTTTTGAAAAACTTTCAACTTTAACAGCTTTGTCAAATCTCAAAGATGATTTTGATGAGCAATTTCTATTTGATCATTATTTGGCATCTAAGTTTATTCCGCAAATCGCAGAGTTTTGTGATTATTATTGTTTTTTAAAAAATTTATATTTTTTTTCAAAAATATGTGAATTTATTGCTTTGCTAATATTTTTAAAAACTTTCAGCTCTCATACTGATGTCAAGTTTAACTCATTTTGGTAAGCAATGTTTTTTTAAACATTATTTGTTTTGCAACTTTATCTTTAAAAATTTGACATATGGGCATTCCCACAGAAATGTCAACCGAGGGGTAAAATTGATCAAAAGCTCACATCTTGTGAATTTTTCTTCCAAAAATGTATTAAAGTTATTTATTTAAGCAATATACGCTAAAAGAAATTCAATAGGATGAACATATAGATTCTACATTGGAATAAATTCATTTTTTCTATATTTTTGCCGATTTTTTTAAAAATTTACTTTCAAAATGGACCATTTGTATTTAAACGATTAGACCAAGTAGGACAGTAAGATTGTAACATGAATCATTTTAGAAATATATTGAAAGCTTAAAAAAAAGAAACAGAAGAAACATAATTGTAATGTGTAACAAAATGTTCAAATTAAACTAAAAAACAGACTTCGTAATATTTTTAAATCAAACAAAAAACATTTTTAAGATAAATCAATGCATTACATTTAAAAGATAATTGCATTAAAATATTCGTTCACGTTTTGCCGAAATCAGTGTTAGAACTGGTCGCCGAAAAAACTACTTCTATTTGAGTAGCGTGCGAATACCTCAGATTTTTTCAATTATCTTGAAGACGAACAACTGCCCAAAATCAACCCTAGCACCAATAATAGTGCTAATCAAGACCTATAAGTTTCCTCTTTTGTCACAACAAAATAACATTTTTGCATATGTTTTATTTCACTTTGAATGCGTACGAATGTCGCATTCGACATTAGAGAATTACCCATATTCTGGATTTTTGTTAGATATTTTTGCCAATATTTAAATTAATGCATGCTGAGAATTATTTGTGAATTTTGTTATTTATTTTATATTTATTTAATTAAAATAAGTAATAGATTAACTTAAAACAGAGGTCGGTTAGTTTACTACTAATGAGTTTCCATTTTTGCCCTTTTGTGCTCCTCGTCGTGTCTTGCAATTAAGAATCTTGACAGTTGGATGCAATAAACCAACCAAAAACGAACAGAGAAATAATAAAAAAGGAGCAAACACGAGACGCTTTAACACTAAGCAGCATTTGAAATGCCAGAAAGCAGAAGGCAACACTCGCTGCGCTGCTTAAATTATGTAATTTATGAGGCGCAACAACCAAAGCAAAGGGCGAGAGGGGAAGGGGAAAGGGGCATGGAAAACGCATCTATGGAAAACAAATGCGAAAGCAAACAAAAGTCTGGGAAATAAATTTCCATTTTGCTAATCAAATTTATTGCACTTTGTGCGAGGTTTATTCAATTACGTGCCCACTTCACACACACACACACACGCACACATACACGCACGCAATCACATGCTGAGAGCAACAAAGAGAGAGCGCGCAAAGAGAGCACACATTACAGCTGGCCGCCATTATATATTTGAGCTCTCATAGGTGGCGTCCAATGCGACGTCGGCAGCGTGCGCGCTCTCGCTTGCACTGCCCAAGAGAGAGAGCGAGCGCGCGAGCGAGCGAGCAAGTGAGTCTGTGAGCGAGCGAGCGTATGCAAAAGAGAGCGCGTGAGAGGAAGGCGGAGCTGCTGTGCTCAACCTGCCGGCACAAGGCAAACGGCACCTGCAACGATCTTTTGTTCGATCTGCGATCGCAGCGCACGCTCTCTCTCTCTCTCGCTCGCTCTTACACACAGCTCTGGCCAAAAAACCAGTTGTTGCTATTGTATTGGTGTTGCTGCTGCTGCTGCTGCTGCTGTTGTTGGCTGCTGTCTGTAGCCGGTGTTGTGTTGTGTTTTGTTGCCCACCTGAGTTTTCACCGGCCTCTTTGCGTAGTTCGCTTGCGGCACTGACGCAGCCCGGTCACCAAAACGTCGTCGTCGCGCTCGAATCGAGAATGTTTCTATGTTTTAAACTACGTTCAACTCCAGTTACTGTTACTCCCACTATCAGTGTGTGTGTGCGTGTGTGTGTGTTAAACTATATTTAAAATATATCTTAAATAAATACCTAAATATTTATTCCAAGTTGTGTGTTTGACTTGACTACAGCCCAGTTCAGAAAGACCGACGGCAAGTGCTCGAGTTTACACTCTACAAATAATACAGTTCCTTAACATCCGGCACAAGTTGGTAAAGATAAAACTATATATTGGCAAGATCAGAGCGACGTTCCTGTACATTCCTGTATCATAGTTGCATTCTATAAAAAAAAAGTAAAAGGTAAGTTGAAAAACATTTAAAATATCTTTTAAGAAAGATTTTATGCAATTTGAGATTAAATCTAAAAACATAAGCAAGTAAATAATAAAACAGTAAATAGATAAAGAGAATATAAAACATCATTGCATATATTCCACTATTATTTTGGTGTCGATCCAAAAAATAGTTTACAAACTCCTAAAGTCTCCCAAACACTTCCATCTAATTATTTTTCTCAATTAATACAAAAACAAAACTTATTTTTTTCATTTTATGAATTTTCTTATAGAGTTCCCTAGGAAATTTCGTAGGGAATTCTGCAGGGAATTCTGTAGGGAATTCTGTAAGGAATTCTGTAGGGAATTCTGTAGGAATTCCATATTACAAATTAACAAAATACAAAAATAAAAACTTGCAAAATAAAAACTTTTTTTTTTCATATTTAAGAATTTCCCTATAGAGTTTCCTAGGAAATTTCGTAGGGAATTCTGTTGGAAATTCTGTAAGGAATTCTGTAGGGAGTTCTGTAGGGAATCTGTGGGGAATTCTGTAGGGAATTCTGTAGGAAATTCTGTAGGAATTCCATATTACAAATTATCAAAGTACAAAAATAAAAACTTACAAAATATAAACTTACGCTTTTCATATTTAAGAATTTCCCTATAGAGTTCCCTAGGAAATTTTGTAGGGTCTTCTGTCGGGAATTCTGTAGGGAATTCTGTAGGGAATTCTGTAGGAATTCCATATTACAAATTATCAAAATGCATGCCCCAAAAACTCAATTTGTTTTAGAATCTTGTTTGTTTAACTCCACAATTGGTAGAGTTGTGTCGTTTAGTTCTGAAAAAGTTCAAATGAACGGGTCATTAAGATGAACTAATGAACTTATTCAGTCAATCATGAACTAAATCGGTCATTTCGCAGTTGGTCAGTAATTTCTTTAAAAAAAAATTTAATTTCTTAGAGAAATACAATACATGGAGTTCCGCAAATGGATTCAATTTCTTCTTTATTTACATGTAACAATGTTTAAATTCTATACATTTTTAAGTTTTTAACAATGTGAAAGGTAACTTAAGCCCAAAATTAAAAACCAATTTACTCTTTTTTCTCTTTTCAAAAAGCCAGGGTATAAGTATAACCCAAAATAATAAGAGGAAATCCGGAATCTAGTTGACATTTGTCGTCTATTTGATTCAAAAACTTAAAACACATTTCACATTTCACATTTCACTAAAAAGAAACAGTCGTAGCCTATTCACATCGTTTATCGTTCATAAACAACTGACTAACTGATCAGAATGACCTATTCATCTTTCATCGTTCATGACCAACTGAATAGAAACTAGTGATGTAAAAAACATCGATGCATCGATGTTTTTTCAGCGATGTTTCTCTATTTTCTCCGTTTCTTTTTGTTGTAAACGATCTTAAGCGATGCACATGCATTTGCAATGCATCGATGCATCGCTCAACATCGACATCAACAAAAAAAACGGAAAATATAGAGAAAAATCGCTGAAAAAAGTAAAAAACATCGATGCATCGATGTATTTCAGCAATTTTTCTTTATATGTTCCGGTTTTTTTGTTGATGTCGATGTTAAGCGATGCATCGATGCATTGCAAATGCATGTGCATCGCTTAAGATCGTTTACAACAAAAAGAAACGGAGAAAATAGAGAAACATCGCTGAAAAAACATCGATGCATCGATGTTTTTTACATCACTAATAGAAACCATCTCGTTCATAGTTCATGACCAACTGAAAAGAAATCTTTCATCGTTCATAGTTCATGACTAACTGACCAACTGAATAACTGAACTAAATGACTGATTTAGTTCACGACTGAAAAATGAACGATTGAACTTATTCAGCAAATCGAACTAAAAAGCCCAACTCTAACAATTGGTATTCATAGCCCAAAAAGAACATCCACTTGACCTTATTTCTAACTTATGACCATCAGCAACTCTTGTGATAGCTTTAAAACTGTAAGATCTCATATTACAATTACCCACAGTCATATCTGCAGGTATTCAACGATCATTAGATACGATCTCGTATTGTTGAGTGTTTGTCTTACAAATGACCTGATTTGGAATTACATTTCACAAGTCGAGTAATCGACAATACCTATCTGGTACTTACCCCCATTCGAATACGAATTCGAATTCGAAATGAACTAAGCAAATCAGAAATTAAATATCATTAAATTTGATTAATTCACTCGGACATATCGGTATCGCCTCATACAGATATTGAAGCTCTTCTAAACCAGTTGAAAAGCAATCGACAAACCGAAAATTTGATTAACTGAAAGTATGAGTACTTATTTATAGGGTATGCCACATGCTGATACGTTGATAGCTTTATCGCTGATTGGCTTTAATTAAACACCATTAAAGGCGTACAAAATATTGTCAGCTGCCGAGTCGATGGTAAATACAAAATCACGTTTTGTCATTGTGATGTCGTTTCAATGTTTCTCTCCTAATCAAAACAATGAAATTTATACAAAATAAATGAAATTAACTATGGCCCCCGACTATCTAACTACCTCACAGATAATCATGTCAAACTGAACGTAGTCGAAGTTTATGTGGAAGTCGCTGAGTTTACTATAGTAAAGATATGCTACGGTCAGTCGACGATTCGATAAGCTCCCTATCAATGTCACTCAAATGTAGGTTCCGCTTTAATACCCGGCACTTTTACACTTTTACAGGGGAAGATGCTGAACTCGTGCCTTTTAAACTATATTTACTGCATTCGAATGTAAATTGAATTAATAGAGACAAATATTTATAGGGAAAAGCTCCACCACTTTCACAGTCTATCAGGGATGCCACAAAAATCGCTTTCGCTTGAATTTCACCTCAATTCGCAGAATAATTTTACGCGGAATAAACTAGCGCAAAATCCTCTGGCGTCCAATGCTGCCACCTAGTCCGATTTATATTTTCGAAGTCAGGGGCAGCGATGCCACATTTTTTAGTCAGAATTCGCAGTAAGGTATTTTAAAAATATATATATTGAACCACTTTTGTTTTCTTTAAATTAATCATTCAAAAAATAGCTTTTTTGAGGTAAATCAAGTTTTACCGAAAAAAATCTTTAACTTATTGTGCAATTTGTTATAACATTTGTCACGAAGAGTTGCCAGACTAATGACCGACAGTCGCTAGAGTTGTCGAGTAATTTTTATTTTGTCGCGCCAATTGCTTTGAAATATTTTGTAGCTAAACAAAGTCAATTATTACATAAATGAATTTAATTATATAAATTAAATAAGAAAAAAATGAAAAACTTATTGTTCTGCAATGAAAAACCTTAAAAAGTTGCTAAACTAACCCTTGGGTAATTTAATCTGAGAAGGTGTCAACCCTTAGCATCTAAAAATGCTAAAAAAAAATGCAATCTCTGGAGATTCTGTTGCACTTCGGCATTTTCCGTGCGGAAATGCTTTCTGCTGGATTCTTATTCGCTTGCGATTCCTGTGGCACCCCTGTGTAAAAAAGAACTATTTTTTCTGAAGTATTAATTTCCCTTTATGATTATTTAAAGTCCTACACAATCGCAACAAAATCGGACAAATATTACCATAGCTATGGCTGTTTTTATTTAAAATATTAGCTACAACTATTAAACTTGTATTGAAATTGAGTAACGGGTATTTTAAAGTCGGTGCCTCGTATCTGAAAAAAGAAAAAGGAAACCTTTCCATTAAAAACAGAAGCGATAATCGATAATTTAGCTGAACTACTTGCACATTGATTTAATTAATAATAATGCTCATGTGACTTGTCACAATCAATTTCGTAATGCGTATTGCTAGTGACGCAAATAGACGCAACTATCTGTGAGGTATCATCTCCTCTAGATAACGACTCAGATCTGCAATTGTCGATAAGATTTCATTAAGTTTTCTTTTGGTTGGCTGGAAAATTAAAATATGTATGTACGTCGGGAGTACCAAATACCAAATACCAAATATCGATACCAATTTCGCAGCGCAATTCAATTAGGCCAACACACAATTAAAACTTGTCACTAGATAGCGTCTCTTTCAATGCGTATCTATTAGATACAATGCACAGTTATCTATCTAGTTTTTGATTTGATATGTTGGCTGTACATGTTGCATGTTCGTTGACATTTCCCAATTAGACGTGTTGTCGGAGGCGTTGACTAGATTTTATTTTGCTCTGCCCACACTGGATTTCTGATAAGAGCGCAAGTTGGCGCCAATAAGAAAACGCTCTGCATATGCTTCATTAATTTCCTGGCCGTTAAGTACACTCAAAAAAAGTGATCAAGATTCGCGTACTTAAACAGGGCATATTCAAGTTCAAAAGCAAGATTTTTAAGGGAAACTTTAGTAAGTTTTGGTATTGATTTAAGTCTGTAAAAGAAATCATAACTTGTTTCTAGCTAGTACAAAATATTCCCACATTAAAGTTAAATTTAATAGCATTCAATTATAGTATTTTTTGCAAATAATAAATAAATAAATAAAGCAACAATGCTTTATATTCAGTTACTTCAAAAGTTTCTAGTTTGATGTCAACTTCGTCCGGCTAGAATCAGTTGAGAATTCTAAGGCGCAAGAATGAAAAATACACCTAAAACAGATAATTTCATAATTGATTCAAGAAAAAATATATTAAAATATTTAAATATGAGGAAGAAAACGGTTTAAGCTCAAGAACCGATATACTTAATTATCGAATGGCATACAGTATTTCCCTGAGTGTATTGACCAACAAATGGAACATGCAAACATGAAATATCAACCTCAGACACGTCCCCAAATTGCTCTCCGTCTGCGTCTGCGTCTGCGTCTCTTATCAAAGCGTACAAGACAATGACAAAGGGCAGAAACACGGATGCATCTCCGTCTCCGTCTCCCTCTGTTAACTTGGCCAACACAAAGACTGAAAGCCAGCGCCAGGCGTTGAGCAACAGTTGTTCGCATACAGCTTTAAGCCCTCCCCTTTCCCCAGCCTCCAACACCATCAGCTCCGTCTTGGCCAGCTCCTTTGGGCCAGAGCGTTTTTAACATGCATTTTATGAGTAATTGGCCCCGCATCATCCACATCCACATTCACATCCACATCAACATCAACAGCTTGGCAGCGAGCTACGCTCAATTCCAGTCCACTCGGGACTTGAGTCATGGCTTAAACCAAAGCGACGGCCACGCTAACAACACAACAACAGCAACAACAACAACTGTTACGACTACCTTTGGCTACCGTCAACAACTCTTCCATTAGGGTGGCCAGGCAAAACAAGAAAAGGGAAAGGGAAAGGGAAAGCAATCTCCCTCACAACGAACACCAAATGCTCTTGAACAAATTGATAAGAAAATTTAAAATGAAGTCTACTAAAAAAAAACACTATTTACGAGGTTGAAATCTAGTTTGTGACGAACGATACTAACTTGTATACATGAATTATTCTTAAACAAAAATAGATTGTCAATTGACCCTGTGCCAAAAACAATTTTTATTAGTTAAGGGGAATCGAAACCTTTTTTTCGCAAAATTCAAATGCCAAACATTTCTTAAAGAATATTTTATTTAGTATCGTTCGTCACAAAATTTAATATCAGAAATTCTGGGGCATGGAATTGTTTTTGTTACTAGATTTGTACCCCGCAGCACTTCGTGATGCTTTCGTCACTAGCGTGGACTGCCCTCCACAGTGATTTAGAGCTAGAAATTGTTCTATACCTTTATTTCAAATTTATAAAGTTAAATTGAATAAAATTGTATGTGCAGAAATTATTTTTCAACTAGACATATTTTGTAATATTTAACAATAGAAGAAAGAACATCGAATACTATTATCTAATAAATGTATAGTGTATGTCAGAAAAGAAATAAAAAGTTTACCAAGCAGAAATCTTTTATGGTATTTGCATAGACAAAACATATACATATATACGGGTGCCGTAGAAATCGCTTTCACTTGAATTTCACTTAAATTTCATAAAATTTTAAGTGAAATTCAAGCGAAAGCGATTTCTGTGGCACTCCTGATAAACTTATTTTTAAGGCAGAAGTAAAAGGAGTAACGAATACTTTGACATATTGTATTTATTTGACAGCAATCGTAAAAAGCCGAAAGGAAAATTTTAATGCAATTCAAAAAACAATTAAAATATAATAGATTATAAAAAATTTAAGATTTTTCGACTATAAATATGAAAAATTACGACATATTTGTGTAAGAAAAGAGGTAAAAAAATGACAAATTGTAAAGTCTCTTCACACCTCAAATTTAGCTCAAATTTTAGGAAAAAATAATAAACTATAAGCCGGAAATCCAAAGTGAGCCATAATATGTATGTTAAATACCTTGAAAGTGAAAGTATGTCTTTTATTAAATGTACATGCATATATGATCGAATTCTGTTTTCTATATTTATTTCTATATACCTGTTAAGACATTAATGCAAGCGAAAAATCAAAATAAATTGACTGAGCGGTTGAATTCGTTCAAAGTGACCATGGAGGTTATTTACCACATTTTTGTAGATTAGACAAACTGCTTAATGTCTTTTTTAATATATTAATGTGAGCATGAGCGAGAACCAAACTCGTGATAGTTGAAATTTTAAAAATAACATTAAAATGAAGAGTTAACTCTCAAAAAAAAATGTGAGCATGGATGCACTAATAAGCAGTTTCTGTGCGTTCGGTAAGGGCAATCGTATGTCGCAGTTGGAGTCGCTGATAGGCGGCAAATTGAATTAAGATTGCGCCATCGACATCAACAAATGAGGCAGCTGAGGTTCGGCTTCGGCTTCGACACAGGATATGAATAAACTAATTATAATTGGGAGTGTGTTTGTTGTATGCATTAGAGTCCCATTCCCCATAATGTACCCCGAACTGGAGACTCGACTCTCCAAGTCTCAAGTCTCGAGCTGGCTAAGAGGCGCCTCTTGGCCACATTAAGAAGAATGCCGGCTTATCGCACCTGGCGGCCAAAGACGGCGCCAAGAGAAGTTGAGAGAAGCCCAGAGATGCTGAGAGCAGCCAAGAGAATGGGAGGAGGCATAACAACAGCAACTCAGGTGCAGCCTCCGAGTGCTCGAAAAAAAAAACAACAACCTCAATTCGAGTCGATGCGACGCGACGCGACTATCATTTTTATGTGTTTTGGGTGACTCACGAAATTGTCGATTAAACGAGAATTCATAATTGACCTTATCAGGTTGTCGCATGTAAAACAACAGACGATCCGAGCCACAGGCCATTTGTAAGGCAGGTGGCGACTCGGACTCGGACTCAGTCTCAGTCGCGACTCTAATCCATCAATCTCATTTGGACCACACAAAATGTGTGCTTATTATTTATTTATTTACATATTTAATGTCAACTGTGGATCAATCAGTTGATCAAAAGGTCTTTTTAAATTAAATTATAATTATAAATAAAAACAAAGTTTATGCATAAATTTAATTTAGAGCTGATTTTTAAGGAATACAAAAATAAATTAAATAGTAAATAGATGTAAAGGTCTTCCCACAAATTATGCTAATTTTAAATAAAAAAGAAATGTGAGCCAAATTAAACTATTGACTAAAATTTAAAGAAAACAGAATAGACAAACAATTTTAGGAACCAAAAACTAAGAAAATTCAATATTGAACAAAAATCCATATGCAGTGCAAAGTTTTGAGTAAAAACCTAGTTAGTTAAAAGTATTATTTATTTATTTATTTCTTTATTGTCAGGGACACAACAATTGATTTAAAGTTATTATTAATTTGAAATTAATTTTAAATTTAAAATATAAGAAAATACCAGCATTGCAAATGTGCTCCCATTTTTATTGTAAAGCTTAAAAAAATATCTAGCTATTAGTTGTTATTTAAAAATTGCAATACACATATTACTTACTTTTGAATTTAAAAAAAATGAATATAATATAAATAAAATAAACATTTGGAGTACAACAATTTGAGTAAAAATCTAGTTTATTTAAACGTTCTAGTTTTATAAAGCATAACAAATGTTTTAAAGATAGAGATAGAATCTAGCTCTAAATAGTTGCTGAAAAAAGCTTTTATTTTTCGTGCTACTGATGAATATTTGTGACTTTGAATATTCCAAATTTTTAGCATATCAATTAAAATTCTCATAAATAAATTTTTTATTAATTTTGCCAAATTACAAGTCTTCAAGTTTTGTGTTTCTAAATTGTTTTGTTGCCCAATTCAAGTATTGATTGTCAAAATCAGTTTTGGCTGCCACCCAAAATGTTTGCCACTATCACAGAGGGATAAGAAATGGGGAACAGGGAAGGGGTAAGGTGGGCAAATTACGCATACAATGCTGATCATCAAAGTGTGACTAAAGTGGTTTAGCCTAATGTAAACCCATAAATAAAGCGAGTCAGATACCAGAGACCAGAGACCAGAGACCAAGTGGACCAGGCAGCAGACGCATTAACAAAATGCCAGCAAAAAGAGCTTCTGTATTCAGACTGGGACTCAGACTCGGACTCAGACTCTACCTGCGACCCCTTCAGTACCCCCCTTGTGCTTCTTCCTGCCACGACTTGAATGAAATATGCCAGAGGAGTCGTCGTCGTCCCAGTTTCAGGTCTGAACACAAAAGTGCAGCCATAAAAACGACACCCAGCTACAAGGAACACCGAACAGCAGGGGCAAGGTGTAGGAAAAGAGCGCTGACGGGGGCAGGAAAATGATGCGAGAACAGGGCCAAAAAACATTGATGCTTATCGACATGACACAAGTGTGTGCGAAAGGAAAGAGAGAGGGAGGTAAATAAAGAGAGAGAAAAGGGAATTGTATACGAATATGATTCGTATTCGTATTCGTTTGCTTGTTGTTATTAGGCATTAATTTCTTAATTTCTGCACTTGTCTGAAAAAAGAAACCCACACGCAGCTCAAGTGGCCACAAGTTGCCACAAGTTGCAAGTTGCAAGTTGCAAGCTGCAAGTTGGCTCTTAAATAATTTCCAGACACTAATGGAGCTTATCTCTAAACGAAACAAGCAACCGCAAACAAGTCTGGTCAGCAGAGAAGAGAAGAGTGGAAAAGACTGAGACTGAGAATGAGACTGAGAACTAAAGACTGACAGCAGACTGAGCAGACAGACTGTAGACTGGCGCTTGTCTTGATTAGCATGTGGGCCCTAAGCAATAAGAGTTTCTCTCTGTGTGTCAAACAGTTAAACACGATGCAGTTTAACTATACATATCTATATATATATATATAGCTCCCTTTTCTGCCCACTCTGGCCAACATTGCGTATTGCCAATTGACCATAGAAGGCAATCGCACTAACTGCAATTGGTCAGAGCCAGTGCAAGTCGCTAACTTGATTAGTCTTTCAGCCAGCAACTAAATGAAGCCATGAAAGCCAAATTGCTAAACAATCTTGGCCAGCTTCAGCTTCAGCTTCTGGCTACGTGTCGACGTCAAAAACGTTGACAGTTTGACTGAAAAGTTTTTTAATTACCGCCGCGCTGCGCAGAACGTCAATCAGTTGCAAGAAAATAAAGACTTTGATGTGGCTGATCAACTAAACATAGAACTACTAAATTCACTCCTTACTTCTTTTGCCCTGCTTCAGGCCTCCTTTAAATACCCGGCACTCAAAGGCTGCGGAAGCGTTTTAAAATTGTGGCAATGTATGCAACAGCCAAATTATATACTGTTAATTTAACACTGTTGTAAACTAAAAATATTTGACTCAACAACTTTAAAAGAAAAGCAAATCAAATATAAATATCCGTTAGAATATACAGCGTTATTAAAAGTAAGTTCTGAAAAAATGAATGAATAAGACAATTTTGAAGTAGTAAAGGAAAGTGCTTGAAATCCTGACACGTTTTTTTTAAATATAATACTTTTATACAAGAACTGTGTTAGTACGTTTCTATGATCTTTAAAAGTATAAGTATTAAAGTATATAAGATATTTATAAACAGTCATATTAGAAATTAAAAACATTTCATAATCTAATACATTGCATACCGAAAAATCGAAAAAATTAGTATTAAGTTATAGTTTAAACTTTAAAGCAGGGACCGAAACTGTTATGAGAAATATAAAAAAATATTACTTTTAATAATTACTTAAAGACTTTTACTTTATAAATCATACTTATAAATTATTTTTGATTAAAAAAATAAAAATAATAAATAATTATTAATATTGTTTTTTATTATATAAAACAAAAATAATGACTAAATTTTATGTTTTTCCTTTGGATTTTTTTTTAATGTAAATTAGGTTATCAACTTCCTGATAACCAAATTTACATATGTTGAAAATTTTTAAAGTTTATCTTGAGTATTAAGAAAGATATTTAAAAAAAAGACTTTTATAAACAATTAGAAATTATAAAAGTTTTTTAAGACTTATAAGTTTTCAATTCAAAAATAATAGTTATATGAAACTTTATTTTTTTTCCTCACAATTAAAAGTCATTCAAGACTTTAATTTTTTTAAATCTGAAATATAAGTTTATTGGCTGTTTGCAGAGATACTGTTTTTACAATAAATTTGATGTATTTTAAGCAAAAAACGCATTAGTCCTTATATGTGATTTTTTGAGTTGAAATTCTGATCAATAACAGTTATTTTCAGTCCCTGGTTTAAAGCTAAGCTGCTGAATTTCAGCACATACAAAATGCTCTCTATTTCTTGTGGGTTTGAAAAATTTAAACAAGATCGTAAAATAAATACAGAAGTTATTTAAGATAACGTTTTCAGCAGAGATCGCAAATATGATATAACTTTTAAGTAAAACTTGAAAAAAAAAGTTTTCACATCGATTTTTACTATAAAAATTAAAAATAAAAGTTACCTTTTTGTTTATATATCTGGAAATAACTCTTATTTCATAATATTGTTCATAAAACTTAGAACAGTAACAAAATGAATTTTATCAGAACTCTATAAAAGTTCTTAAAAACAATCTTCCGTAAAATATGAAAAATAAATGTATTAAAATTTTTTATAAGGTTTAAATATTTTAATCTTTGTAAATATTTATTTTAAATATATTTTAATTTTGATGATTTCATTCGTCAAGTATCTCCGCTGTCGAGTGCACTCTGTAGACTGTAGACTGTAGTTTTCTTATTTGTTTCTCGTTCTGCTCTTCGAATTGCAATAATAAAGTCGTAACGCGGATACAATTAAAAGGCGGCCGAAGAACAAAGCAAAGCAAACGGCGCACATTCTTCACATACTCGTAGCTCGTAACTCGGTATGAGTCGAGTCGCCATGAGGAGTGTCTACTGTACTACAGGTCTTAAGGCATAACAACAGCAATAACACATATTCACAGTTCGCATGCGATGAATTAATCAACGCTATTTTATGATGTTGATGTTGATGTCGAGATAATAATCGAGATTGGATAATCCAAGGGAACTGAGAGGGGGAACTGAGGGGGGAACTGAGAGGGGAACTGAGGGGGGAACTAAGGTGTATGGAGGGGAACTAAAGGGGTTCTCATAATTGCAATTCGTACAGCTAATTTAATAATTTCATTTCATGCGGACACAACAGAGAGTTCCACAAATTAAGTTTGTCAGCTGTCAATGCGCGGAATTTGTTAACAACATTGAAAACTGACAGTGCGAATCATAATAAAAGTTATTAATGATGAGTTGAGCAATGAGTTATGAACTGACCAACAGCATAAACCATAAAATATAGCCAGAAAGTCACTGCGATAAAGTCAACACCGCATCTCGATTGCCCTAATAAACCAAGGCAGTTAAAGGAGTTCAGATAATAAATTTTAAAACTGTTATGTGATTTATAATTTATTTAATTATAATTAGAATTTATATATATGTATAGGTTCATAACATCTTAGTTTTTCTATACATATTAAAAGGATGTTTTGTTTTTTTGTGAATAAATGAACGGATATAAACAAAAGTTTACTCTTATTTGCATATTGTAAGTAATAGTTACATACAATATTTTTACTAAAATATTATATAATTTATGGGAAGTTTCCTTAAAAACATTGGCATTAAAATATTATAAAAATATTATAAAAGAAAGTTAATTTAAATGAGATACATTTTATATATATTTACATGCATACATTGTTGTGAAGTTTCATTTTAATATTTTTACTTAATTAGGGGGTTTATTTTTGTCATAATTTTTATTTATCACTGCGGACGGCAGTCCGCGCTAGTGACGAAAGCAGCACGAAGGGTGCGAAGGCGACTAGCATATATACACAGGAAGAATGGAAAATTTGCTATGACTGTCCGATCAGGTCGAGTTATATACCGATCGAAAGGTATTAACTTAACTTACAAATGTGCATACTAAGACTTTTGGAAACTCACCTGGTTCGTGAGATAAACAGGTGTAAGTGGGAGGGGCAAAATTTAAATGATTGGATTAATTTTTAACTATTCTAATCAAAAATACGCGTCGAATGACACCTCGATCATCAAAATCGGACCACTGGTTCAAAAAATAATTAATTTTGAAATTTTTAGGGGCCTTCCGAAAATGAGATGAAAAGTCAGTATGTCTGTTTGTTTGTTTGTTTGTATCAAAGCGTTGATTTAGCTTAAAAGTTTGAATGAGGACTTGTTCCCGATCAAAAATCTAGAAACGTTTGTTCTACGACTTCTTCGAAAAAAAGCTAGTTTAGCGGGAAATCGCTAAAAACCGCTAAAATTAAAACCCTTATAGCAGTCAAACGATAAAAGCTACAGATGCGATCTATATATCATTGAAAAGGTATTTTGAAGGGCTGTTATGTATACCTTTTAACTTTTTTTCTAAAGTACACAGGTAAATTTCTACAGGTGAAATAAGGTATTTTTTTCCACATTTTGGCGATTTAAGAAAAATCTACACATGAGATCACTTTAAAATATGTTATATGTTATAGGCAATTTGATTCCGCGTTTTTTGACATATAACACGTATCTGTCAAAATTCGTTTGGACAAGATATTACCTATTAACTGAATATACCTTTTACATTTACACTACTGCATGTACATATGCAGTATGTACACTGCTTGCAGCGTAATGCGGAAATAAACTGCTTGCAAGTGGGGAATTCTTTTTGCGGCAGATAAATCATTTTATAATTAAAAATATAAAATCGTTTGTTCTACTTTTTCGAAAAATCGCTAGTTTAGCGGTAAATCGCTAAAAACCGCTCAAATTTAAGCCCCCATAGCATCCAAATGATAGAAGCTACAGATGCGATCTATATGTCGTTGAAAAGGTATTTCGAAGAGCTCTTAGACATACCTTAAAAGTTTTTTTTTTAATTATAAGGGTAAACAGTTACAGGTTAAATAAGGTATTTTTTCCCACATTTTGACAATTTAAGAAAAATCTACACAACAAATCACATCAAATATTGCAATTTTAAAATTTCTGATGTCTTATTCAAAAATTTCTGATATCCCACAAAAAAACCTCTTTACGAGGTAAAAGTCTAGTGACGAAAACATTTTCATGCCCCAAAATTTCTGATATCCAATTTTGTGACGAATAATATTAAGTTTTACACATAAATTATTTTAAACAAAATTTTTGCATTCGGCACTGCGCAAAACAGTGAGTTTTATTTAGTATTAGAATTGAAACATTTTAGAGCAATGTGCCGGGTGCCAAAATTTTGTTTAAAATAATTTATGTGTAAAACTTAATATTTATTTAAAGTCAGCTAAGTACAGTTGACCAAAATTCCTGTTAAAATGTTAGTTAAAGTTAAGTAATATAAAAAATATTGTAAAATTAAATTAATTAAAATTAAACTAAAATTTAACTAATATGATATAAAATTAAAAAATTTAAAATTTTAGTACAAATATTACAAAAGAAGCTTGTAATCAAAATTTTCCAATGTTGTCTCATTTAAATGACTTTATTTAAATATTCTAAGCTTGAGAGGGGTTTAAGATTAATCTTGTACATATTTTCTGTCCAAGAGTATCAATTATACACATTTCGTTTATTTTGTATATGTATAAATCTTTAAAGTTTTAATTTAAAATGGTTAGATGTAGCAGATTGATATATATAACTAGTTTTCCACCCATTATTCCATCTTTGGCTTGGTAAAGTTCCAGTCTTATTGGCAAACTTTTGACTTCAAATTTAGTTTTAACAAATAAACCCTTTCAAAATGGAAAATTCTGTTGTGCAGTATGTTTGTTTTTAAAGAGTTTTAACTTATTTCTTTGGCAAACTTTATAGGGTATTCATAAAACACTCTTTTACCATATTTGTGCACACCCAATGATCATTGTATCTGATTGTGATGATGATGAATGTGTTGATGATTATGATGTTGATGTTGCAACTTCATCGTCTTGGCGCAAGAATGCAACTAAATCAATCAGAGCCACACTAATTTGCCATTTAACAAGGTATTTGGACAATTTTGATATATGTATTCTCAGTCGCAGTCTGAAGTTGAGACAGAGGCGAAATGTCAACGGTAGCAACAAAATCAGCGAAGAACGACGAAGAACAACGCCAACTTGAGACACTTGGCCATCAATCAAGCGGCATTTGGAGAAACCGGAATGGGTTGGGATGGCATAAAAAAATGCGTACTTCAAAGTCAAGTTAAAAATGGGAATGCACAATTTGTGCTGAAAGTTGGCTTACATTTTGGGCTAACGCATTTAATTGTCCGTAAGGAACATTGTATATTAATTAGCAAAACATGAAATTAACAAAACTTATTGACTGACTGACTGACTGATTGAATGACTGACTGATTGACAGCCACAACTGGCACCTGATATTCCATGCACTCTCCTGTTCACTTTTGATCTGATCGAGCTGCAAAGTTGCCTCCGTTTTGCGGTTGTTGCGCCGTTTTTCCTGTTGCAGCCGTTGATGATGATGATGAAAATGAAGTTGCCGCCCAATTTAATTAAAATTCCAAACGATCTGCACATGAAATGGCCAACAACCAACAGCCAAGAGGCAACAACCAGGAGGCTAAATAAACGCAGCTCTTGGCAACGTGTTGATGAAAGATCAACTCAGATGATGTACTTCAAGTTTCCTCTGTCTGTCGTCTGTCGTCTGTCGTCTGTCCGTCTCTTTATCGATTTGCATTGAGTCAGTGCACACTCATAATACTAAAAGTCGATACTCTAGCCATGGCCATAAGGCACGCGGCCAAAACCACAACTCGGCGGTTCAACCTCTAGCTAAATAACACCAAACAACACACAAATCGAGACAAGCTAAGATTTATGTGTATACGGAGTAAATAAGTTGAGCTTTAAGCTTCATTTAAGCTTTCATTCAGTTTTTAAGGAGCTTAAAAAAGTACAGGGGTCTTTTAACTTTGTTTTATAGTTAATAATTATCGTAATATTGTAGAAGTTTTTTGATGATTAGCTTTTAAGGAGCTTTCGGTCGAACCCGCTATAAACAAAGCTTACAGCTAACATAAAGTCATTAAAAATGTATCAAGTCTTTTTAATGAGCTTCCAGCTTTGGGGGAGCTTTCAGTTAGTACAGCTTTAAATAATCGTTCAGCTTTCAAAAAGCTTTCAGTCAATATAAAATTGTTTAAACATAGAACTTCAGCTTTAAGTTTTAGCTTTTGGTAAGCATCCAACTTTACGTGATCTATAATTTTACAATAAACTTCCGACCTAAATGAGCTTTCAGTTAATGAGCTTCAGGCTTAAAAGGAGCTTTTAGTCGAAACACAATAGTTTACATATGAAGTTTGCTGTTTTAAGTGGACTTCCAGCCTTAAAATAGCTGACAAAAATATCACTTTTATAAATAGAATAATGAGCTTTCAGCTACCCATGAGCTTTTAGATTTTAGATAAGGCTTGAGCGTTCAAAAAGCTTTACGAAAACTTTACAAAGCAAATTAAATGAAACCCTTTTAATTTATAATTAGCTTTATCAATAAACTTGCAGCTTTCAAAGCTTACACAAATCTTAATAGAACAATAAATTGATTGGGCAGAACTCTTAATGGTTTTTATATCAGTGTTTATCAATTGTTCACATTTTGTGTAGTCTAGTGTATTTAGTAAAAATCAAACTGCAGCCGCAGCTAACCTCAGAGTTGACTGACTGACTGACTGACTGACCGACAGACGGACAGACTGAGCTGGCGACTGACTGGGGAGCCTTCATGGCTATTGAAAATTATAGAAATTGGCGTAATAAAGTGTACGATAATTGCATGTTTAGCTTTGATTGAATTACGAGCTTCTAATGCGAGACTAATCGAATAAATATTGTTGTTTCCACACTCAGAAAAAACAATAAAGACTGAGAACAAACGATCTCAAAAGCTGACTGAGCTCGAAATTTTCAAAACTGAGAACAAAAAACGTATTTCCAAAAAACTTAAAATACGATTTTTTCTGGGTACGCTTTGGGATTAATTTAAGTCTGTAAAAGATCAAATCATACTAGTTTTAGTGCACAACAAACTTGAACTTATCCGAAAATAAACTTGTTTCCAGTTCAGTGGTGTCCTAAATGCCCAAAGAATATCGCATGGGATAGGAGCTCAGAATTCTACCATCATACGTACAAAGAGAGAGAAAGCGTGTGCTCTATAAATAGCAAGATCGACAGCTTGCTCTCTCACGACGCGCATGTTCGGCTTTTTGTTCTCTCACGAAGCATCTGATCGGCTGATCATTTTCGTTGAGCTGCGTTCAATGAGGAGAGACCGTACAGCGTTAGACTTTTATCATACACTGCAACTGATGCTTTGTTCTCTTTACGTTGCCAACTGCAACGATGCGACAGTTCGAATATGCTTTCATTTCATTTTTTCAGTGTAAAGCAGTAAAACCTTTCGTTGACTTCGTGTGTTCTAGTTCAAAACATTCTCACTTTAAATAGCCGTATTTTTCTGAGTGTATTCTGACTGTATTCTGTTCCCCTCAACAGCTGAAACGCAAGTGAATCGCTGGAATCTGCTGGCTGGCTGGATTGGTTGGATTATGGGCATATCGGAGGAGGTCAAGCTGGAGGAACTACCGCAAGAAGCCAAGTTAGCACACCCACATCCGGATGCTGTGACCGATCGGGAACGTGATCGTGATCGTATTCCAGTGACAGCTTCGGGTTTGGTGCCGAGCGGTGCCAGCGGCGGTACGAACAGCCCCATTTCGGACCCGAACAGCGACTGCGAGGCGGACGAATACGCGCCGAAGCGTAAGCAGCGCAGATATCGCACCACATTCACCAGCTTCCAGCTGGAGGAACTGGAGAAGGCATTCTCCCGCACCCATTACCCCGACGTCTTTACGAGGTGAGTGAGAGCAATGACAATAATACGTAAATTGGGACTATGACAAAAGACAAACATCAAGTTATACACAAATTTACAATTTACATAAATCGAACATCAAGCGAACGGTGCAAGAGGTTTTTTTATATTCTTTTTATGATCTTCACATATGAAAAAACTAACCAGAGCACAGTGGGAGAAATAGCTAGATTTATCAAATAATATATATAAATTAAAAGAATAATAAATAAATATAAATTAAAATAATTTTATTAGCTCATTTTTGATAACTTTGTTTTTGAGACTGAAATATTTGATAAAATTATAAAAAACAAATAACATTATAAAATAAGTAAAATCTCTATAAATGTCAAATTGAATTGAACTTAAAAAATTTAGTTAAAAAACATAAACTATAGCTATAGCAGTGTAAATACATTAATTTACAATCGTATTACTCCAATATATATATAGTCTAGGTACAATTTGCAATCAGAAAATACTCAGGAGCAAACCAAAGTAAATCTTTGAATGTTATTTTCTATAGCTTAAATTAAATGAAAATGAGAAAAAACATGTTTAAAAAACAATATTAGTTTTGAAATAAGAACCATTTGTATTAACAAAAACCAATTTAATTTTAATTTAATTAAGTAAAAAATTTTATTTTGTTTTTAATGTTAATTCATTTTATGTTTAAAAGCGGACAGCTCTATTAATACTGATATTAAAATAAAGCAAAAATGATCGATTAAATGCTTAAAGTATTGGTAAGCGAAAAAATCGAAAAACCTTTAAAGCCTTTTAAAAACCGAGAGTTTTATTCAAATTATAAGTAAATTAAACCTTTATTCTCTACTGTACATAGCTCTGATGTGAAATGACCCCCTGGGTGTTATTCCATTCCAGTATTTTCATTTGCATTCGGTTTCAAATAACGCTCTACAGATTTCCAAATTGTCCACCGACAGCGTAGAAATCCAATTAACATGCAGCTATGTGATGGTTATGAAAAAAATTGCAACAATAATTGCCATAAATTAGAAGCAGGCGCGGACTTGAAGCCAGAAGACCAGAAGAACAGACCTCAAGCTGCCCCTCTAATTGGATTGGCACGAAAAAACACAAACGATAGAGAGAAAAAGAGAGAAAAATGCGAGAACTGCAATTGGAGCGACTTTTTTGTTGGCATTCAGTTCATTTGAATGCTTAACAATCAATTAGGCAAATCAATTAGAGCAACTTTGCACTTGCTTAGCTTATTGACATGAGAATCGCCGAGAGAGGTGGCAGTTTAGGCTAACAGCTAACAGCTGTCAGGAGAATCGCAGAGAGAGGCGTTTGAGAATATTAGTTATAAATTATTTTATGAAAAGATGATAAAAGAGAGGAATGTAATATGATAAATAAATAATAAATTGTGAGTAATAATTAGTAAGTTATAAATAATAAATAATGAATACAAAGCAATAAATAATATATAATAAATAAATTATAACAAATTATAAATATAACATAATAAACAGTATATAAAAAATATAAAACTATAAATAATATAAAATAAATAATAAATAAATAAGAGGAATCTAATATGTATGTAAAATAAAAATAAATAATAATATAATTAATTCAAATTATAATCAGAAAATAAAAAATAAAATTGAAAACTGCAAAAAAGGCACTTTTTGCATGAAAATGAGGAAAAATGGGTTAAAATGGTCATATTTAGGATTTTCAAAAAATTATTAAAAATACTAGCAAAAAATTTTATAAAATTTTTTTTTTGCAGTTACTCTTTGAATTGTTCCAAGAATTTTTTTGCATCCCAAAATTTTTTGGAAAAAATCGAGGAAAAAATTTGAAAAAGTAGACTTTTTTTAAAATTCGAATATTTCAATGGGTACTTAATGGGTTAAGGAAAGTTATACATCATTCAAACGGAATTTAGATGACCTTTCCAAATATATTTTTTAAATTTGAAGACTTGACTTACAATGGCTGTTATAGTAAAAGAAAGAGTGTCCCTATTAATATTTCCGCCACTGTATGTACATATATAACAAAAGATAAATAATAAATTAAAAAGAGAAATAGAATATGTATTTAAAAAATAAATAAATAACAATATAATAAATAACAAATTATAAACAGAAAATAATAAAAAGTATATAATAAATATAAAATAATAAATAATATAATATAAATAATAAAAAGTAAATAATAATAATAAATAAATAAGAGGAATCTAATATGTATGTAAAATATAAATAAATAATAATATAAATAATACAAATTATAATCAGAAAATAATAAATAATATTTTTGTATATATATAACAAAAGATAAATAATAAAAAAAAAAGAAAAATCGAATATTTATTTGAAAAATATAAAAATATAAAATATAATAAAAAATATAATAAATAACAAATTATAAACAGAAAATAATAAAAAGCATATAATAAATATAAAATAATAAAAAATATAATATAAATAATAATAAAAAGAAAATAATAAACAAATAATATTTAAATAGTTGTAAATCATATTTTGTATCATAATATATTTCGTAAAAAATAGTCTCTTCATTTATTTTTTGTCCTGCATGATAAGTTGATAATACCCTAAGAAAGCGTATAATAAGCCTACAAATGGATCCAGCAATTGAACTCGATTCAGTTCTCGACTACCTTTAATTAAAGTACTGTAATTGATTTGTGTTTTCTTTTCTCTTTTTTTAATATTATTTCAGAGAGGAGCTGGCGATGAAAATTGGATTAACCGAGGCGCGGATACAGGTAAAAAAAAAAATCAGAAAAATCATAAAAAAAGGCAATAAGCTAGCCGAATATGTAGTTACTCTGCTAAGTTTTGCGGTTGAGTTCGATTCGATTCGCGTGCTTTGAGTGAAGTTAACAATGTTGAAAATTGAAATTGGAAAATAATGGAGCATGTCGCGGCTAATGAAATCGCGTCCAGGTTGCGTTCAATTCGAAATCCAGAGCTGGCCAGTCATTAAGACAGCTGATCTGGTTTTTAATTACCGCTCATGCTAAACAACATTATTTGTTTACATAAATTTCTAGCGGTAATTGCAAAAAAAAAAGAATAGGCGCCCCAAAGGGATATCAAATTTAAACAGAGAATGAAACTGAGACTGAGACTGAGTCTTGGACTGCAATCAGGTTTTATTCAGATTGTTATGTTAAAAACTAATTAAATGGGCGTTCTCGATAGCCACGCCCATTAATTGAGTGCAACATGAGGATACAACACAGTAGCCTGCATTAAACACATAACTCAACTCGAACTTCTCTTTCTTATACACTTCTCTTTTCTTTTTCTCTCCTTCCTTCTGTCTGCTTAGGTCTGGTTCCAGAATCGACGCGCCAAGTGGCGCAAGCAGGAAAAGGTTGGACCCCAGTCACATCCATATAATCCGTATTTGCCCAGCGGCGCCGCCACAATGCAAACTGTGGTGGGCGCCGCCCTGCCCCCGAATCCCTTCACCCACTTGGGCTTCCAGCTGAGAAAACCCTTCGACACGCCCGCCAATCTGGCCGCCTTCCGCTATCCGCACTTGTCGGCGGCCCCCATGATTCCGTCGGGCTACTTCAATCAGTTCCAGCGGTAAGACAAATCCTAATCCCTAGATTATTTGTTTATTTCAAATTAATTTAAAGTCGATAAAAATATTAATATTAAAATGTTAAACAAAAATTAATTATAGTAAAACAAAGAAAAGGATTGGAAATAAGCCCAGAGAAACCGAAGAAGACCAAAATAAAATTAAGCAATAGTAAATTGGTTAGATAATAATAATATAGATATTATCCACTCTAGACTTTATCCAAGCAGAGGCAAGAAGGGTTTAGCTAAACACCCCTGATTCATAATTTAAATATATCTTAGCTGTAACTATAAATTTTAACGCTCAAGACAGTTGGAAGTTGTTTTCATTTTAGACCTATCATCTTTACAAGTCAAAATTTTTTATCATGCCTAATAACCGATGTCTGGGAACAAAAAATTATTTGAATAAAATAAACTAAATGAACTTAACTGAAATTCAGAATTAAATAAAAGACCAAACCATGATCAAAATAACATTCCATTTGGAAATCGGATAAGCTTTGGCAAAGTTATGAAAGTTTGATTTTTTTGGGACACGCTTAATACACCCCTGTGACTCTCTTAGTATTGGGTCTAAAAATCAAGAGAATGATTTCTTGTTTTCCATAATATTATATGTAAATTTATTATTTTGTCACAACAAAACATTAGTTTTATACAGATATCAAAGTGCAGAATACTTTATTCTTCTTTGCTTAGCGAATTTTATTCTAATGTTTATTTACCCAGTATGTTAAATTCGTTAACAGAGTATGTTTTTTATGTTAATATTTATTTACAGATCATGTTATATTCATTTTAACAGAGTATGCTTTGTTATTTATGTTAATATTTATTAACAGAGCATGTTATAATCTTATGAGTATCTTTTTTTACTTACAGTGGATGTTACTTTATTCTTCTTTGCTTAGCGTATTTAATTCTTGTGTTTATTTACATTATATTCTTATGTTATATTAATTTTAACAGTGTATGTTATGTTATTTATGTTAATATTTAGCTACAGAGCATGTTATATTAATTTTAACAGAGTGTGCTATGGTATTTATGTTAATATTTATTTACAGAGCATGTTATAATCGTTAACAGAGTATGTTATGCTATTTACAGTGGATGTTACTTTATTCTTCTTTGCTTAGCCAATTTAGTTCTTGTGTTTATTTACATTATATTCATATGTTATATTTATTTTAACAGTGTATGTTATGTTATTTAGGTTGATGCTTATTTACACAGTATGTTATCTTCGTTAACAGAGTCTGTTGTGCTATTAGCAGTGAATGTTATGTAACAACAGTTGCAAATAGACGATAATTACATTAAATAAATATAAAATAATAATAATATAAAATATACCTTTAACTAGACAAATAACAGTTGTAATGATTTTAATTTTGCTCCTTCCTCTTTTATGCTCTTTTTAACAGTGCTCCGCCGCACATGCTGCCCCCTGGCATGGCCTCGATGTACTCGCCCTCGAGCTCGTTCCAATCGCTGTTGGCCAACATGACGGCGGTGCCGCATCCGCCGCGTGCCCCGCCCATGCCGGCAATGGGCGCCAAGCCGCCCATGCTGGTGGGCTCCCCGGATCTGCACTCGCCCAACAATCACCTGATGGCCTCGCCGCCCAATTCGCCGCATCCCCCGCCGCCCTCGCAGCTGTCGCCGCAGCAGCTGGTGGGCATCTCGCTGACACATCAGGCGCCAGCGCCAGGCTCACCCACGCAGACGGCGCCCGTGGCCTTGACCTTGACGCATCCGGCGCCACAGCCACAACGGGTGGCAACGCCGCCCGAGGATCGACGCACCTCCTCCATTGCCGCCCTGAGGCTGAAGGCGCGCGAGCACGAGCTGAAGCTGGAGCTGCTGCGGCAGAATGGACACAGTGGCGATGTCGTCAGCTAGCCAAGGAACAGCAACTTGCTCTGTAGTCCTAAGCATCTCCTCCTTCCCCTTCTCCTCCTTCTTCTCCTTTCCGTTCACTTAAATTATTTAGAAACGAAACTTGCATTTTATGTTTGTAACTGAATCACGGAATTTCCATTAATAAATTCAAGTACCACAGACGTCAAACTGTTTGTGATATATACACAAAAAAACGACCACGCTTCATTTTTTATTGAATTTAATTATAATGGGTTATTTACTTATGGGCATTATTCAATGATTTGAATAAAAACTATGTTTAAAAACTAATAAAATATCATATACAAATATTCATTTAAATGTTATGGTATTTAAAATTAGGCAAAGTGAATATATTCAAATGCATTTTAACGTTTCAAAAGCATTTAAAAAACTCATATATTTAAACTGTTTAAATTTAATTAAAATTTTTATTGAAAAGTCGTAGTGTTCTCAATTTATAAAAATTGAAAATAATACAAATTGCATTTGTGCGTCTCGTATTTTTTAAACAATTTCAACTGAAAAAGAAAATTAATTTTAAATTTTAATCGTAAAAATTATTTAATAATGTTAGGATATTAAAACCAAAGATTAAATTAAATTATAACAGGGAAACTATTTGTGGACATTTATCAACAAAACAAAAAAACACTTTTTGATTTTAGCCAATAATTAATATTAAAAGTCATGGTATTTTCAATTATTGAAAATTGAAAGTAAAGGTTTGTTAGGTGCATCAAATTTTCTGTTTTCATATTTTGAAAAATAATATTAATTTTAAATTTTGAAAATGAAAATAAATAAATTGTACTATGATACTTATGCCCAAGATTCAATTGAATTATCAAGTCATAACTGACACACGTTCAAAAAATATCTATTTAAAGTCCCTAAATGAAAATCAAAACGATAAATATTTATTTTTTTAATTAAATCATTTTTTTTTGGACATTTATCATTTAAACATGTACATACGTTTCTTGATTTAAATAAAAAAATTATGAACTAATAATGAAATTAAAATGATTATAAAAAATCAGAGTATTTCCAATTTATGATTGGTGAAAATAATACAATAGTTTTTAAAGTGTATAAAATTTTTGGGTTTCATATTCTTAACAATAATTTAAATTTATATAAATTATTTACTTAAAATTCGAGTTCTATGATTCTTAAGTCAAAGTTTAAATTTAATTAAATAATTGTAGAAAATAAAATTTCATTCTCTTCCAGGATCCAAATTCCCATACCCAAAAACAGTATATCTAAGACTGTTCCATTCATTGAGTTAATTTTTTCAAGTTTGATTTATTTAAGCTCATAACTCTGATTTGTGTTCGCTGTCTCTGGGCTTACAAATGGAACCCGTCCTAATGTGCGTAACAACACCTACTTAGGGCCATAGCGTTAACAGGGCCAACAGACAACAGACAACAACAACGACAACAACAACAACAACTGAAAACTGATTCACAACCAAGTCCAAGTCCAGGTTCAGTCTGTCCATAAATCAGCGGCTAAAACATAAATCAGAGAAAAAGGCCAAAAATAACCGCAGAGCACGAGGGTGCTACAAATATAAATTTATGAATAAATTAGAAACAAATTAAGTATGTTAATGAGAACTGAATCTCAAACGAATCTCAAACGAATCTCAAACGAATATCGAACGAAATTCACGATGCCAACGACGTCGCACCGTTCAGCGATTTCTCTCTTTGGGGCCTTGTGAATCTTTTATTTTTGTTCATTTTGATACACTTGCAAAAGGGTAATATGATCATGTCACTCAGTATGCAACAACTTAAGAAAAGTATTGAAGGACACTAGTCGACTTAAGTCAAATAATATAAACAGAAAAACAAAAGACTTAGGCAACGAACTTGACTTGCGAATGCTAATACAATACAAATATTTTCATTTATATCATATATCATGACAAAAACATTCTGTTTAAACTTGGTTAATTAGAATCGTGTCTTCCTTTCAATACAAAGTATATGTATATTTTTCTGCGCTTTCAAATATTTTATCTTACTTAAAATAAAGAAATTTAATCAGGCCTGTTCCGGTTTTCACTTTATAATTTTTAGCATTTATACTTTTATGCATTTATGGACTTTGAATTTAGACTAAGTGTTTAATTAC
>JBAMBL010001059.1:0-71633 GCA_037043405.1 Drosophila subquinaria | reverse complement strand
TTTTATACCCTGTGCCCATTGAAAATGGTCAAAAGGGTATATTAGATTTGTGTGATGTATGTAACAGGCAGAAGGAAGCATCTCCGACCCCATAAAGTATATATATTCTTGATCAGCATCAACAGCCGAGTCGATTGAGCCATGTCCGTCTGTCTGTCCGTCTGTCCGTCCGTCTGTCCGTCCGTCTGTTTGAACGCGTCGATCTCAGAGACTATAATAGCTAGAGACTTCAAATTTGGTATGTAGGTTGCTGGATACCGGACGCAGATCAAGTTTGTTTTTAAATTTGGATCGGACCACTATATCATATAGCTGCCATAGGAACGATCAGACGAAAATCAAGTCTTTGTATGAAAAACTTTTTGTTGTTTGAGATATCTTAACCAAACTGACAGAATATGCATATGAGGTGGTTCCATACATTCTGACTAAATTTGCTTGAAATCGGATCACTATATCATATAGCTGCCATAGGAACGATGAGTCGAAAATCAAGTCTAAGTATGAAAAACTTTTTTGTTGTTTGAGATATCTTAACCAAACTGACAGAATATGCATATGGGAAGGCTCCATACATTCTGACCAAATTTGTTTGAAATCGGATCACTATATCATATAGCTGCCATAGGAACGATGAGTCGAAATTCAAGTCTTAGTATGAAAAACTTTTTTGTTGTTTGAGATATCTTAACCAAACTGACAGAATATGCATATGGGAAGGCTCCATACATTCTGACCAAATTTGCTTGAAATCGGATCACTATATCATATAGCTGCCATAGGAACGATGAGTCGAAAATCAAGTCTTAGTATGAAAAACTTTTTGTTGTTTGAGATATCTTAACCAAACTGACAGAATATGCATATGGGATGGTTCCAACATTCTGACCAAATTTGCTTGAAATCGGATCACTATATCATATAGCTGCCATAGGAACGATGAGTCGAAAATCAAGTCTTAGTATGAAAAACTTTTTTGTTGTTTGAGATATCTTAACCAAACTGACAGAATATGCATATGAGATGGTTCCATACATTCTGACCAAATTTGCTTGAAATCGGATCACTATATCATATAGCTGCCATAGGAACGATGAGTCGAAAATCAAGTCTAAGTATGAAAAACTTTTTTGTTGTTTGAGATATCTTAACCAAACTGACAGAATATGCATATGGGAAGGCTCCATACATTCTGACCAAATTTGTTTGAAATCGGATCACTATATCATATAGCTGCCTTAGGAACGATGAGTCGAAATTCAAGTCTAAGTATGAAAAACTTTTTTGTTGTTTGAGATATCTTAACCAAACTGACAGAATATGCATATGGAAAGGCTCCATACATTCTGACCAAATTTGTTTGAAATCGGATCACTATATCATATAGCTGCCATAGGAACGATGAGTCGAAATTCAAGTCTAAGTATGAAAAACTCTTTTGTTGTTTGAGATATCTTAACCAAACTGACAGAATATGCATATGGAAAGGCTCCATACATTCTGACCAAATTTGCTTGAAATCGGATCACTATATCTTATAGCTGTCATTGGAACGATGAGTCGAAATTCAAGTCTTAGTATGAAAAACGTTTTTGTTGTTTGAGATAACTGAACCAAACTGACAGAATATGCATATGGGATGGTTCCAAACATTTTGACCAGATTTGGTTAAAATTGGACTACTATATAATATGTATTTATTTATGTTTTATATGCTTTTAAACATATTACTAATTCTATTATAACCAATATTTTATTTTTTGGAAACTGGCACAGGGTATCTTACAGTCGAGCAAACTCGACTGTAGCCGCACCTCCTCGCGAGCGAAGCGAGCCGGGGGTAGGCGAGCGAAGCGAGCAGGGGGCGGAGCCCCCTTGTTAATTATTGAAAATTGAAAGTAAAGGTTTGTTAGGTGCATCAAATTTTCTGTTTTCATATTTTGAAAAATAATATTAATTTTAAATTTTGAAAATGAAAATAAATAAATTGTACTATGATACTTATGCCCAAGATTAAATTAAATTATTAAGTCATAACTAACACACGTTCAAAAAATATATATTTAAAGTCCCTAAATGAAAATCAAAACGATAAATATTCATTTTTTAATTAAATAATTTTTTAATGGACATTTATCATTTAAACATGTACGTTTCTTGATTTAAATAAAAAAATTATGAACTAATAATAAAATTAAAATTTTTATTAAAAATCAGAGTATTTCCAATTTATGATTGGTGAAAATAATACAATAGTTTTTAAAGTGTATCAAATTTTTGGGTTTCATATTCTTAACAATAATTTAAATTTATATAAATTATTTACTTAAAATTCGAGTTCTATGATTCTTAAGTCAAAGTTTAAATTTAATTAAATAAAACTAAAATAATTTGTTAAATAAAAGTTGAATATAAAATTTCATTCTCTTCCAGGATCCAAATCCCCATACCCTAAAACAGTATATTTAAGACTCTCCCATTCATTGAGATAATTTTTTCAAGTTTGATTTATTTAAGCTCATAACTCTGATTTGTGTTCGCTGTCTCTAGGCTTACAAATGGGACCCGTCCTAATGTGCGTAACAACACCTACTTAGGGCCATAGCGATAACAGGGCCAACAGACAACAACAACAACAACTGAAAACTGATTCACAACCAAGTCCAAGTCGAAGTCCAGGTTCAGTCTGTCCATAAATCAGCGGCTAAAACATAAATCAGCGAAAAAGGCCAAAAATAACCGCAGAGCACGAGGGTGCTACAAATATAAATTTATGAATAAATTAGAAACAAATTAAGTATGTTAATGAGAACTGAATCTCAAACGAATCTCAAACGAATATCGAACGAAATTCACGATGCCAACGACGCCGCGCCGTTCAGCGATTTCTCTCTTTGGGGCCTTGGGAATCTTTTATTTTTGTTCATTTTGATACACTTGCACAAGGGTATTATGATCATGTCACTTAGTATGCAACAACTAAAGAAAAAAGTATTGAAAGGGGACTAGTCGAAAAACAAAAGACTTAGGCAACGAACTTGACTTGCTTTTGCTAACACAATAAAAATATTTTGTTTTACATAGTTAGTTTTAAAATATTTTTGTGCATATATCGTGACAAAAACATTCTGTTTTAACTTGGTTAATTAGAATCGTGTCTTCCTTTCAATACAAAGTATATGTACATTTTATGCGCTTTCAAATATTTTTTATAATTTAAATTAATGAAATTTAATATAGCATTTTGAGTGTTTATTTTGAATTAAATAATAGCTAAAATTGTATATATTTTGGTTTTAGAATTATCCAAATAACTTTTTTTAACCCTTTGTATTCCGATTAATATCATACATCTCAGAACTTGGAATAAACATATGTAATTTCTTTATTCAGTGTGTATCTGAAACATACAAATTATTTAATTCTTGGCACTTGGACTTATATTATATATAAGTATAAATATTAAAGCTATATTTGAACAAAAAATGTCAAGAAAACTTTTGATTGAAAAACTGAAAAGAATTGTATAATTTAATTTCCATTTCTATTTTTAAAAAAAGGATTTATAATCGGAAAAAATGTGTCGGCAAAAAAATTTACAAAAATACTTTAGTATTATTTTAAAAAGTTTTCAATCAAATCAAATAAATGAGCTGAAATTTTCGATTTTTGAACATTAAATAAAATAAAGAAAAATAGAACAAGAAGAAATTTTGAATGCAGCACTTAAGCTCTTGAAATACCCTTCCAAGTTAGGGTATTAGATATTCGTCACAACGTTAGCTGCCTTGTTATTGCTTGTTTAGTTTTTTGGCTTGAATTATGCGCGGTAATTAATAAAATGGAATATTTATGATAACATTTATAAAACACGAAGCTGCTTAATTCGATTACCAGATATTTTTGTGCTTCGTTTTTTTGGAACACCTTCTCGTCGTCCATCTCACTCGCTCTCTCTGTCTCTCTCTCTCTCTATCTGTCTCACATTGCCTGGTAATTGGCATCATGAGGTGGAACTGTGATAATCATGTTTAACCAGAGACCCTGAGGCTTCTTCTTCTCACTGCTTTACCCTCTTCAATTTTCTTCATTCTTCATTCTTTTTTTTCCATTTCATTTTCACATGTGGCTACGTTTCATGCATTTTCAATGAGTTCGTCAAATGTAAGGCTACCAATTAATTTGCATAATAATCAAGTCAAGTCAACGTAGAAGGAGCAAGTTGCAGATGAACACCGAGAGAGCGAGAGAGATGGGGTGACTGAGATATGTGCGACAATATCGGGCAACAATCATATTAATAATCATTAATTAAGCCGACTAATTAACGCTGACATTAAAAGACTGCATTTTAATTACGCCCCTCTGTCTCTCTCTCTCTGCTTCTCTTCTATTTTATGTTAAGCTTTTTTCTAAGTATTTACAGTGATGCTAAAAATTATAGAAACGACTGTCACTTTGATATTTTAAATAAATTTCTTATAATAAATTTCTAATAAAAAGCCATTAACTAAAAATTATAAAATTAAAAAAAAATTAAAAATACAAAAACTATCCTTACTGTTATTTTTCCCATCAGCGTATTTAGCTCTCCCTTTCAAGATTCTCCCTCTCTCTCTCTCTCTCTTTAGTTGAACATCTCTATTTGCGGTTGCATTTAATTTGCACACAAAACATTCGATTAAAGCGCTTTTTAATTCAATTTAACTTCAACACAACTTAATTGTTTTTCATGAGCAATGAGCAACAAAAACAACAACAACAACACTAGTACTGAGAACAACAACAACAACTATAAAAACAACAACAACCATATAAGAAACGTGTGCAATGACGACGACGGCAGCTGCCGTTTTTTACTTGACTTGACTTTATTTTATTTTTATTCTTTTTTTGATGTTGTTGCTGTTGTTGTTGTGGTTGCTCTTGCCGGCATCTGTAATTGCAGTTGAGTGTGTACAAGTATGTGTGTAAGTATGTGTGTGTGTGTGTGAGTTTCGTGTGTCGGCGCAATTAAGTTTGCGTTTAATTTGCAATTATCCAAACGACTCAAACTAATTAGCGCCACTTTGATTAAACTTTGCAAAAATTGAACAATTTTTTTGTACAACAACAACAACAACAACACAGCGACAACAACAACAACACAGCGCAGCACAAGCCAGAAATATGTAATTACATTTCATACATAATTTTGCGTTGAAAACGCCAAAGAAATTACAATTTTCTTATGAATGAATATAAATGAGTATTCATATGCACACTCACACTCACACTTAAACTCATATTCAATGCTTATCTAACCTGTTGCTTAAAAATGTGAGAAACTCTAAAATTTACGCATAAAAAATTAAAATTCATTCACAGCCAAACAAAAGACTTAGGCAACGAACTTGACTTGACTAAGGCAAATAAAATAAGCATGAATAAAATTAGCTAAGAGAGATACAAATGTTTGTTTATTTATGCATTTAATGTTAACTGAAAGCAGCTGACCAAAAGTACTTTTAAAAAAAATAAAACAATATTAACAATTTAATTTGATATTTAATTATTATAAATATAAATTAAAATTGAAAAAACAAAACAGGAAAAATCAATTTTCAAATAATCCAACATTTGTTGCTGCTGTTGTAATTGTACTTGCTTTCTTTTTCAGTTATTTTTCAGTTAGTTAGTTTTCATTTAAGGAACCTTAATTATATTTTTACGATATTTAAACGAATTAAGCAACAGTTCTAAGATTATAGGTTTGGAAAAAGTTTGACAAATCAAAATTACATTAACACTTAAGAATAATATACAGTTCTAAAAAACTTTAATAGCTCAGAAAAATTTAGGAACAAACTGAATCATTTTTTTTAAAGATACATAAAATATAATTACAATGAAAACAAAAAAAAAAAGTATAAAAATTAAATATTTACAATACAAAATTAAATTCAAAAATTAAATTATTTTTAAGACAAATATCACAATAAATCATTGAAAATTATGTTAAAAATAAGCTAGAATTATATTTGTTAATTTATTTTACCTAAAATCGATGTTTATAGTAGTAGCTAGTTGAAAAAATCGATGTTTATAGTAGTAGCTAGTTGAAAAAATAAATTAAATTGAAAATCAATAAAATTTTTAAATTCATCGTTTTTTATTTCATTACAGTTGAGCTTCCATAACCCGAATTTTCCGTAGCTCGAAAAATAGCAATAGCGTTTAAAAGTCTAAAAAGTGCATTCCAGAAGTCGAAATCTCCATAATTTGATCTTTTTCTTTGGATAATGGTGATTCGAGTTAGGGAGGAACGACTGTGTTTTGTTCGCAACTTTTTCCCTAGTTTTTGTAAAATTTCCATCTCTCTGTCTATCTCTCTCTCTCTCTCTCTCTCTCTCTCTCTGTCAGGGCATCACCGACTGTAATAGTGATACTGTTTTGCGGAATGCAGTTGGATTCGAACTGCCCCTATTTCGACCTGGCACACTTTCAGCACAAGTTCCATTCTCCGCCTCGTTTTGTCTCCTCGATCTCTTCGATCTCCCGATCTCCTCGATCTCATGTTCTCTGTCGATCTGACCAAATCTGTATTTGCTTTATGTAAAATGTAAAATGCCTTTCCTTTTGCTTGTGTTTTCGGCTGAAATTATGCAGTTGTTGTTGTTGTTGTTTTTGTTATTTGAACAGCGCGTCTGCATAAATTAAATTAACGCTGTGGAGTCCAAAGACGACGACGAATCGAGATGTTGCAGCTGCAGCTTCAATTCCCATTTCCATTCCCATTCCAATTCCGACTTCAATTCCTTGGGGTTCCTATGCGATCCATATTGAAGCCGGATTGTGGAACGTATTCGTAATTAACTTGTTGCCATAATTGCTCACTTTTGCATTTGTGTGTTGCATGTCACACGCTGCACAGACAGACAGACAGAGAGAGAGAGAGAGAGAGAGAAAGAAAGAGAGAGAGAAAGAAAGAAAGAGAACTGTGGCAAGCTACTAATTTTATGTACACTTCAAAAAAAAATATTCAGCTCATTTTAGAAATATAACATAGTTTTAAGAACGCCGTGACAGTTCTAAAAATGTCAAAGTTTTGAAAATAAATAGTTGAAAAAAATACACTGAAAAAATTTTCTTTAAAAACGACAATTTTTAAAACCTTCGAAAAAATTAGTTTCTAATCGTTTAAAATAAATTCCATATAATGAATGGCATCAAATTTTTTGACTCTAGAAAAATGACACAAAAAAAATATTTATTAGAATTTTAATTCAATTTTTAATTTCCAAAACATTAAAAGTAAAAACTATTAATCAAATTTTTAAAAAAAAAATTATCATTATAGTTGAACATTTTCTAATTTTTGAATATAATTCTTCCAATTTGTTGAAATTGTTGTCATGAAAATTATATATATAATTTAAAGCTTAAGAAACAAAGATTTTTGGCATTTCGAAAACGTTTTTTTTAACTGTTGCTGTTCGGAAATTTTTATTATTTTTCAATGAAAAATATTAGCATAAAATGAAATGTATTTGAAACACAATTTTCAGTTTGAAATTCGGTTGCTTTGTTTTCCGAGTGTATAAGTCATTACACACCTTGGCACACTCTTAACTTTTACAGTCATACAAAAATAAAAAAAAGCCGATGATTGTCCCCACACACACAAGCACACACACACACACTCAAACTGAATTGGTAGAGTGACCCTTATAAGCGACAAAAACGGTAACGATGTGACTTTTATTATGCACACGAGACAGACGCGACTCCAGGGCCAAACAAGGGAATTGTTTAAAGACAAGGCAGCAAGGGGAGAGTGAGAGAGGGCAGAGAGGGGAAAGAGGGGAGAGAGGGGAAAAGCGACAAGAAACATTTGGCGCCACAGCAATTAGTTATCAAAGACGTCGCGTTGCATTGACAAGCAAAAGTCAAAGCACTTTTCGAGAACCACCCAAAAGTAATCCCCAGCAGGCAACTGGAAAGGGAAAGCTTCTCCAAAATATATACAAGTATATAAACCGTCGATTTACACATAATAAAGCGATATACTTATAAGTGAGTCATAGGGGCAACAGAACAAGGGCAAATTGTATACACAAGGCTTAAACATAAGGTGATATAAATATAAAAAAAGTAGAAACAATCTTTTTATTTTGTATTATAAAAATGGATTCGGGAAAAATAATTGTTTATTTTATTATTTTTATTTTTTAAGCTGTGTTTCAAAATTTAACAAAATAGCGAGATTACACAGCAAGCATTTTCAATCACATAAGAGTCTTAAAAGAGTCTTCAGACTGATTAAAATAATCTTCAATGAGCTCTTGTTCTGATCACAAATGATAGTTTTATGGGAGAAAAAGGAAGAGTCATTTATGACTCTATTTTTTTAATCAGTTAAGACTCATTTTCTATAATTTTTAGCATCACTGTAGATTTTGTGACTACTGTAACGTGAAGTGACTTTTTTGTTTGTTCTTCCATCAGTTGAACAATGGAGATCAGGACTCAGTTCAGACTTGTGCTGTGGCAACGCCCCAAATCAGAGAAGCGTGTGCCACTCTCAGCAAGAGACAGAGAAAGAATGAGGAAGAGGGCGACAGAGAGAGAGAGAGAGAGAGAGAGAGAGAAGAACAGAGACACGATATTAAAACGTAGCGCAGCTAAACATTGATCCTTATCGACATGTCAGAGAAGTCAGCAGCTACACACATATCTCCCTGTTCCCTGTCCTCCTTCCTCTTCTCCTTCCCCTTCTCCTTCGCTCCCTTCCTCATGGCAGTGGCAACTGCAATTGGTAGCCAGAACAGCAGCAGCAACAACTTAACACGCGGCACCAACAACACGCAACATTCAGCAAGCCAAGAGTTAAGAGCCAAGAGATCAATGGATACGAAAGATCCGAGTAATATTTAGTTGTACACACCTAAAGAAGTTTGTGTGTGTGTGAGTGTAGTTTGCAGTGTATATACCTATGATTACCTATACTTAAAACTAAGCTATAAAGCTATTGTAAATTATATCAGCTCTTAAAATTATATCGAACTATCTTTTAACTCTGTATAATTTAACGTATATTCCACTCTTAATATAAACTCGATTTATATTGATTTTTACATTTTATTCATGTTATATTTATATTATTTTTACAATTAATATAACATAAATTTCATATATGAGAATTCAAAAAGAATAGAAAATCTAAACTAAATTACAAATTTACAAAATTAAAAAATTAATATTTAATTAGTTTCTTTTTACACTTTCAGCTTAAATTTAAATTTTTATATATTTACTTATTCTTTTTATTCTTAATTTTATTTTAATTTCAAAACCTCATTAAACATTAAATAAACAATAAAAAAAAACAAATTAAAACTGTCGTATTTGAATATTTAAAAACTACAAAACAAGCTACTAAATTGTTACTGAATTCTTTTTTTACGCGTCAAACTAAACTAGGAATAAATTCTTTTAATAAAACTAAAGGCAGAAAACGAAACTAAAATTTCTGGATTAAACATTTTAATTAAATAAATCAATGCAAGGAAAGAAGTTTCCAATTTTCTTTGCAAATTGAAATACGCAAGAAACTTTCATTAAATATTTTTAGAGCATGGATCATTATTATTTTGTATTTATAATTTTTTTTTAAAATTGTCTAACAATTTTTATTTCATTTTTTTTTTAAATAAAAGTTTAACTATCGGTAAGATAAATGAGCTCAATTCCAATTTAAAAATTTTCCACTCTATTACTGGAATTTTTAGTCGGATCATGTACTTTATAATGATTTGTATACCAGTTGCAAAGTTAAAGATTTTGTAAATCATTTGAAGCAATTGCAACAATGATTAATAATAAAAAACTTGAAACAAAATAAAATGCTTAGAAATATTATTTGAATACCCAAAACTTTCATACAGAGTTAAGAGATATCCATTTATTCTATTATTCTATTATCAATTAATAGTTTTACTAGAATGATATTTATACAAATTTTTGATCAAGTGATAAAATTTAGGAACTATTTATATCAGATTCATATATCGAATTGGAATTGAATGCATAATTTAAATCGAATATCAAACTAATTAAATAGGCATAAAAAATCTAGAGAGGGCATTATCTACGCCTCCTTAGCTTATCTATCTACATATGTATTATGTTGGGCTCTAAACTGTTGGCCATGTTGTTGTTGCTGTTGTTGCTGTTGTTGTTGCTTTTGGCCCCTACGCAGCTGCTAATGAGCTGGCCAACAAACTTGTGTTTTTCCTTTGTTATTTTTTATCTCTTTTTCTGTGTGTAGGTGTTTAGCGTGTAAGATTAGATTAGGCTAATCAGGCAGCGAGATCTTAAACCGAACTCAACTCAACTCAACTCGACTCACGAACATCAAACGCAATTCCGTCACAGTTTTAAATGCCAAGGCGTAAATCTCCTCGTAAATCTCCTCTCCTCTCTTCTCAACTTACTTCATCTTCTTTCCTTTCTTAGTTGAATAGAGAGCAGTTGCCACTAATTGCCGATAATTAACTCGAGTCTCTCTCTCTCTGTTTTTAGAATGCGTTTTATAATTTCTGCTCGCAACAAATTAAAATTACCAATGGAAGCATTTGTGGCATTTGTGGCAACTTGTATGAATCTGACAACCGAAGAACAACATCATAAAAATATGTGAGAATATGCTGCAAATCGGGAGTGCTCGACGGGCAGTTATCCTCTGAGCAAATAACTTGAAAATAAGAGTACTTTAAATTAATAAGAAAAAATTTATTGATTATTTATTTAACTAACTATAATATATTTTATTACTATACATTTTTGTATTTTTATAATTTAATTAAATAATGCTAGTATAATATTTTTAATTATAATTCATCAAAACTAAATATTACTAAATATCTAAAATTTATTTCATAGTTATGCACTTCAAATTTTAATAATTTTAATAATCCTTTTAAAATATAAACAGTCATATTACTTAAAAATAATAAATGCCGCTTTAAATTTTAAAAATAAATTCATTATTTAAGATAATTTAATTAATACTACTATCAATTTTTTTTGTTTATTTATTTATTGAAGGTCAACTAAAGGCAGCAAATAACCAAAAGTACCTTTAAAAATTAAAATCAAGTTAAGTAACTTAATATGATGTTAAATTAATAAAATTAGTTTATAGTATTAACATTTTAAAATATATGTATTTAAAAATTAATTAAAAAATTGTATTTTAAATGAACAAAAGTATCCAATCAGAACTTTAATAAAACTAGTTAAATAATTTAAATGAGAAGTATAATAAATTAAACCGCAGTAATAATTTATCTACTCAAATATTTCAAGTCAACTATAATATATTTAATAATATATTGTATTAAATATTAAAAAAAGCCAATTAAAAATTAAATTACGATTATAGAAATTAATTCAAAAGCAATCAATCACAATTTTAATAAGAAACAAATCAAGAGTCCGTAATAAATTAACAATTCTTGGCTATATTTCAACTTTATATTTATGTGTACAGGGTATAGAAATGTGAAATGAAATAGGCAGCAGCTGGATGTTGATGCTGATGATTGAGAAAAGGAGAACGTAAGTCTCAACTCGGAGCACTAAAGACTCGAGATTGGAGACATTTTTAGGCGTGCCCGAAAAAGGAGCAGAAAAAAGAGAAAAAAATAATAAAAGAAAAAATAAAGCGGGTCACTAATTTGCCATTTAGGCTGGCATTTGTGGCATTTGGTGACAGGCCCAAAGGCCGCTTCGAAAAGCGTTCCAACTTAATGGCTTAATGTAGCCAAAAGACAAAAGCCAAGACGGACAGACGTCAAGTCAATGCATCTTTTGCCCAGCTGATAATTAACAATTTCAGGTGCCATTTTAATGCTTTGCTCTTCGAACTACAAAAGATTTTTCACAGATTTTCAATCAGAGCTGCAATTACGACAGACAGACAGACAGACAGACAGATAGATGGACTGCAAGAAATCTTATTAAGTTTTGTTTGTTTTCATCATTATTTTCACGGCTGATCGCTGATCGTTGATCCGTTGCCCATTTTTGGGCCATTAAGAGTGAAAATCTTGTGTAAATCGAATTATTTGTAATTTATGGTGTGGCAGTTGTTGAATAAATGGACGTTATTACCATGGCCAACAACAGCTTGGCAACGAGCCAAGTTTGTGTGCCTCACTCTCTACCTCACTCTCTCTCTCTCTCTGTGCCTCTGTCCGTCTTGGACTTGGCCTAAACCAATAACCATTAAGCGTGCTAAAATCAATCGCCCCCTTCTCGCATCTTTCAACTTTCAACGCAATCCTTCTCTCAGTTAGCTTGTGGTTGCAATTTGCAGACGATTTGCGGTTCATACTTTGTGGTTATACATTTATATACACCCATGGCAATGATAATAGAAGCGACACACATTTGGACATTTAAATAATAAATATGAAACATTTCTTTATAGAAAATGATGAAACTAAGTAAAATAAAATAAAAAATTATTTTTTTTAAACTCAAAATCAAAATTGTTCGTTTCTATTATTTGTTCCATTAGCGTATATATACCATATACTCGTATGTTTCTCGCTTTGTGTGTGTGTGTAACAAAGTCACAACATGGCGGTTGCACTCTGGCCACATCCAGAGCCAAAGTCCCAGCCAAACTCAGACTCGAAGTCAGAGTCGAAGTCGAAGCCAAACTGGTTCAAAGAGATTATCGATTTTCAATTACCCGGCGAGTGTGCGGCTAAGTAGTTTGGTTTTTGTTTGGTCTAGCAATTTTCGTAACTGCCGCTCGAGACTCGCACATCAGTTACATATATCCACAAATCCACAAACAGGCCAACTATTTAGTAAAAAAGAACACTGAACAACACTGGAAAACAGTTGAAGCAACTTGGCCAAGAACTACAAATATTTAACCGTAATATCAGAAAAGCTCATTAAAGCTTTCAAAGTTTATTAAAGCTGTTTAGACAAATTTCGACCAGCCACAGTTGCTTAAGCTAACTGCATTTGACATAAAAAAATCATTTGAATTTATGATAAAAGGATTTTAATTTATATTTATCATATTCATTAATTTAAGTACGCTTTAAAAGCACATTAAAGCCCTTATACAATTCAGTTTACTTAAAATCATACTCTTAATCTAAACCTAAAAGTATTGAAAAATTTTCGGCTGGTACAGAAACTTAATAAAGTATTAAAAGCTTATTAAAGCTTATATTCCTATTGCAAGGTGAATTTGAAAAGTTTAAAATCTGTACCAAAAGCACATTAAAAGTGCTGTGGCATTAAAAAACACACTCACAAAGATTTAATAAAGCTTTGCAAGCTCATTAAAGCTCTAATGCAATTTAGTTTACTTGACATGCTCTGAAATTAGAACTAAAATATTATTAAAAGATTCAGCATGTACAGGAGCTTAATAAGAATATAAAAGCACATTTAAACTGAAACTTAACTTACTCATTAAGATAATAAAAAAAAAACACATTCCAAGAACTTGTGAAAAATTAAAATTAAGCTTCAAAAGCACATTAAATCTCTTGTGAAATTAAGCTAATTTAAACTAATTTAAATTTAAATAAGCTTTTAAAGCTCATTAAAGCTCTTATGCAAGTCAGTTTACTTAAAACATACTCTCAATTTAGAACCAAAAGATTATAAGAAGATTCTGCATGTAAAAGCACATTAGAGCTTATTTGTCACATCATCTTGATTAAGCTTCTAAAGCGCATTAAAGCTCTTCTGAAATTAAGTTCAGCTTACAAAACACTATCACAATGACTTAATTGAGCTTTTAAAGCGCATTGAAGCTCTAATGCAATTAAGCTCAGCTTAAACGGACTGACCAAATTGCAATTGCACAAAATGACGACGCGAATAATCTATGAACGCAAACCTGTTGGATAGTGTAACTAAAGGCGATGCGATAAGAGAGCAGCTAACGTCAAGGAAATTAAACAAATTAAGTGCGACACTCGGCAGCGTGTTCCCAACGGCAATGGCAACGGCAACAGCAATAACATACACACACACACGCACATCATATATGAATATATATGTATATCTTATATATATATCTTATCTATCAAATCGTTTAACATTTATAACCCGTTTGCTGTGAGTCGTTGTATCTATCTAGCGAGCTGATCCCAGAGACAGACGGACGGACGGACGGACAGGGAGACAGACTGCGAGACAGACAGATGATGAAAGCGGAGGCAGCTGCTCGACAACTTGGCCAATCTGTGGGCTATGCTAATCGCCTGACTTATAATTAATTAATTAACCAGTCAGTTAGACAGACTGACAGACAAACTGACAGACAGAGAGTCAGTTAGTCAGTTAGTTAGTTAGTCGAAGAGTCGATTTGTCGCTTAGTCGCTTAGTCGCTTAGTTGTGCATGTTGCACGTCAGTGTTGCCATCACTTGACTGTCAAAGAAAACGTAACTTAATAAAAATGTCTGTTAAAAATATAACAAAATATGCACTTAAAATATAACAAACATAAAATTTTCTATAAAAGTTGCCTTATCTTAAAAAAACAAAGTATTTTTATAAGTTTATAAAAATAAACAAAATAAGCAAAATACAAAAAATTCAGATTTTTTAAAAAAAAAGTCTTTTAAAAGTCAAAAAAAAAAAAGCACGCACAAAAAAAAAAACATAAAAAGAATTTTTGTTAAATTTGTCTTAAGTAACCAAAAATAAAGGGATTTATATCAGTGTATAAATATTAAAAAATTTAGTTTAAAATATGCTAGATCTGGCAAAGCACAAGTTTAATCTGGCAACAACAATGGCAAGTTCGTTGCCTGAGTCTTTTGTTTTTTTGTGCTCGAAAAGCTTCAAAAATTTTAAAAGAATTTCTGATTGTGTTTGAGTATTAAAAAAAGGTATACTATTTATTTATATTTAAGTTAATTTATCTAAACTTATATTAAGTAATTTAATAAGCTAAACTTGGCAAGTTCGTTGCCTAAGTCTTTTGTTTTTTTTGTGCTCGAAAAGCGTCAGAAATTAAAAAAAAATGTATAAAATATATTTATATTTCTATGTTAATTTATATAAATTAATTTTATAAATTTAATAAGCTAAGCTTGGCAACACTATTGCACACGAGCGGCAAGTTCGTTGCCTAAGTCTTTTGTTTTTTGTGCTCGAGAAGCGTCAGAAATTTAATCAAAAATTAAAAAAAATAAAAAACAGTTTCATAAATGCAACAACGAAAATTGCACTTTTAATGACAATAATTTGCGTAATGGATTTTCATGTTTTCGTAATTGAATTTATTTTAATTTAAGCCAAATTGCGAGACGCGAGAAGCCTCGACTTGAGTCTGAGTCTGAGTCTGTATAATTTGATATACGCCGTCCGCTACGCTAATTGATTATAATTCTGTCAGTCGCCACCGTGGATGAGGCTGCCTGGCAAGAGTCGACCATGGACTTGGACCTGGCAAGCTGGCAAACTGGCAAACTTACAGCTGGCAACTGTCGAACTGCACTCAGAGAAATACTGTATGCCATTCTAAAATAAAGTATAGTCATACTTTCAAAACTCGAACTACTATAGCTCGAACTAATAAACCTAATAAACTAAAAAAAACAGAGTTTCACTAGTTGAAGTTTTTATACTTCCAACTTTTTCTTTGGATATTGATGATTCGAGTTAGGGAAGTTTGACTGTACTGCCTTGCTTGAATTTATACCGTTTGATTCTAAAATTTGTTTGATTGTTCTGTGCTCTTATTCTTCAATTAAGTATGAAACGATCCTTTTAAGTTTTAATTTTCATGCTTGAATTCTCAACTAATTCTAGCCGCAAAAGCTGATAACAAACTAGAATTTTTTGAAATAACTGAATCAAAAAATAAAAACTTTTAAATGGTATTTAATTTTGTCGCGATTTTTGTGTAATTTATCTAGTATATTTCAAGATTATTTTTTACGAGAAAGAAGTTCATTTTCAATAAGTTTAAGATATATGTGTATTTAAGGCGACATGATTCGGTCTTTAACAATTTCTAGCTGATCCCAAAACTTACTTAAAGTATTCCAGAAAAATACTTATTTTTTGATTTCCCTGATTACGAAAAGCGAACTAAAAATTAGAAGTTTGTTCTCAGTTTAGCGAATTCCGAACTCAGTCAGCTTTTGAGATATCCCCTTGAATATTTCCTGTTTAAGAACGGAAATCTTGATCTTTTTTCTGAGTGTAGAGAGCTGAAGAACCTGCAGCACTGGACAACACTGGACAACACTGGACAACACACTGGGCAACGCCTCTGTCCATGACGGATCGATCGCTGGCTTGAAATGCTTCTGCTCCACATTTCGCGCATTATTTTCGCGCTCGTTAGCCTGAAGTGGAAGGGGAAGGAGGAATGGAGAAATGGAGGGAAAAAGGGGGGGGGGGGAGGACATGTAACATCAGGTAGGCAGGCAACATCATCAACATCATTTTGATGCATCACTACCTGGCAGGTGTTTTGGTGTGTTTGGTATCGATCTTCACAGCCTCAGTTGATAATTACAACGATGGACAACATAATAGAAACAAGGGTATCAAAAAATATTAAAAAATGGTAAAGATATGAAAATTTGAAAACAAAGACTCAAATATTTACAAAAAAATTAAGATCTTTTGATTTTTATAAATTAATTAAAGGCAGAAAGTAAAAATTTAATTTCGTAACGTAATTAAATTTAATGCTTGACCCAAATCGAAATTAATAAACGATTCATTTTTAAATTGAATTGATTTAAATTAAAATTCAAGCGCAGCATTTTATGATATTGTTAAATATTTGTTTCAAAATGTCAAAATTACTGTCGTTTCCATTATTTTGTCCATCACTGTACATGTACTTCACAGTGTCTTAAGGTCCTAAAGTGTCTGTCGAATTGTTGATGCATTTCATAAAACACATGCATTATGTGTGTGTGTGTGTGTGAGTGTGTGTGTGTGTGTGGCAACAACGACTTCCGTTCCAAGTTTTCCCCCTCCTGTTTTTTTTGATGCTGTTGCCACAATTTACTTTTTATGAATGTCAATGGCTTTTTAATTAATTGCCAGCAATTGCAGCGCCTTTACAGGGTATCATTATTATAATGATTACTGCAGGAAGACTTCAGCAGTTGTTGCCCTTAAGACTGCAAGTCAATTGGAGCAGTCAAAATCAGTCTATTAAAATATTAATTACGTTTTCATATCACAGTTATATTTAACATTGATGATAAAACTTAAAAGTTAAAAGAGAAAATAAAGTAAAATACTGTTAAGAAGCTAAGTTACATTTTAAAGTATTATTTTAATGTTAATAAATTTAAAAGTGAATAAATTAAGTGAAACATTAAATTTTGAATATTCAACTATAAAGCTGATAAAGGAAAACAAAATTAATAAAATTGTTTAAAAGGCAGTACATAAGAATATAAAAAAACATTTAAATTTATATTAAATTAATGCAAACATACATATGTACAAAATAATAAATTAATAGTAATATTTAATTTTAAGTATTCCATCTTGAAGCTAATAAAGGGATATAAAATAGTAAATTAATTTTAAATAAAATTAACAAAAATACATAAATAAAATTTAATTTTACAACAAACTTAAAAGTAAAGAAAGGAAATGTAAATGGAAGTACTTAATTCAAATTAATATCATATACTCTATCATGACCTAAAGAAAGCGTATCAATTAGTCGACTTGAAATAGTTGTGCCCCTAAGATCTTTCGCAGTTTGTTCGACTTTTATGGCTTTCAAATGCAAAATGCGCTTTGCCAACGACTTTCAACCTCTTTTGCCCGCTCACATAAATCTTCAATTAATTATCGCCAATTAATAAAACTGCGACGATCGTTAAATATGGCGACTTTTATGCGCCAATCAAATAATTTTAGAATTTAATTTCTTAAACTCATTATTATACCCTGCAGTCAAGTGCCTAGGTGGGGTATAATAAAGTAAGGCTTATATAAGTTTGTCTGTCCATAATTATATATTTAGTCTGTATACAGATTAACTGTTTGTCATCGCTTAAATTATTCAGTATTTTGTGAGTAAATCAATTAAAATTACAATTAATCATTACTTCATAATTTATTTAATAAAACTTATAATGATTAAAGTCCCTGGAAGAATTACAAAGATTAAGATTTAGAGTTACAAGGTATCTACTAGTCGTTTACTTTTAGCGTTGTTAACTTTGCTTTGCAGTTCATTAAAGGCGCTTAAATTGTATTTCATTGTGGCCCAAAAGGCGTGGTCGCTGCTCCCCCCACCCTGTCACCTTTTCCCCATTCTCCTCTCCCCTCTTCCCCTCTCTCCACACCCTTCTTCCTCCCTCTAGCGCCAATGGAAGCGCTGCTGAGCGCCAGAAGCGCACAAATCCAATTTAAATGCAGCTCAAAGAAGCTGAAAATCAAGAAAAAGACCATGAAAAAGAAAAAGAAAAAAAAAAAAAAAAAAAAAACCAAAAATGAAAAAAGACCAATTCCAAGATCCCAAGATTCGACCCCCTGTGCGTCTCATTGTCGTAAATCACACATTAAAATATTTATTTGTATTTTTACTTGTTTAAAAATTAGTTAAAAGCCCGCGGCGAGACCAAGCATCGATTTTTAGGTGAAGCTGAAGCTGAAGTTGAACTTGGCTTTTGTTATGTGAGTGAATTTTAATTTCCTTTTTATGATATTTTAATTTATTTGAGCGTAAATCACAACTCCCAACGAGCCCAGCTCCACAGTCGATGTGCCAGATGGATACAGATTCCCCCGATCCCCGATCCCCGATCCCTGATTCCCAAACCCCAAACCCCAACCCGATACAGAGGCTGCACTTTTAATAAATTAGATTACTACACCCAAAAATAAAAAAAGAGAACTAACTGAAAAACTGCTAGAGTGCACTCGACATTTAAATACCCAATACTTAGTTTAATGTTTACAACTTATCTATTTTAATCAGGGACCGTAATGATTATAATTTTTAAATTATAAATTGTTAAATGAAAGTTATTTTTTAATTTTTACTAAATAAAAAAATTATGAAATAAAATTTAAATTTCAATTTTTATAATAATAATTAAATAAAAAAAAAATAATTTTTTATAAATTTTTTTTATAAAAATTGAAAAGAAAAGTTTTTTGAGTTTCTCATTACTCTTATTTGCTGGCCCCCTGATTTTAATACATGTATTCCATATTATATTGTTACGATTGTTATTTATTTTTATACTATTTTTTTTAATTTAATATATTTAATTTTTTATTTTCTTTTTATATTGATATTGATAAAAAAAACTGTAAATAGTTTTTATTTTGTAAATTTGCTTCCTTACAGGAACTCCAATATATGTACATATACTTAACTTTGCTTGTTACATACACTGCCAAAAAGCTATAATTTTCATTAGAAACAGGGTATAAAAATAGTATCTCGATCGACTTAAGCAAAGCACAGTGGTGCCATGTCTCATTTCCTTTGCAAAAATCATATATATCGAACCAATAAAGATAATTCAAAAATTTAAAAAGGCAAAAGACGGGAATTATTAGTGTTTTTTTAATGTAAAATAGAAAAAAACAAAATGTAATTATTTTTCCGTTAAAAAAGAAAAGATGATACCCTAAATATGTTTGTCTCGAACTCAGTTCAAAATATGGTATTTATATAAAAAGTTGCAAAAAAAATGTTGTGCCCCCTAAATAAATAAGTTTACGTTTCTAAATTAGAACGCGTTTAAATTTCAACCATTTGATTTCATTAGAAAATTTTTCTAAACTTAATTGTTTCTAAAAATCTTCATCGAAATTAAATCAGCAGACAGTGAAAAATGATAAAAAATTGACCATAACCGTAACCGTTAACCGGTACAGACCAATTAAAATTGGTAACCGTAACCGAACTAAAACTTTTTTATTGTACCGAAACCCAAAAGTCGAAATTATTCCAACCGAAATAGCCGTTAATAAAAAATACAATTTCAAGGACAATAAAAATGTCCTTTGGGCCAAAATTATATTAAACTCTGACTAATTTTTTAGGATATATCTTGACATAATCGAATCGCGAAATTGTCCTTCCATGGACGAAAACCATGTCTAAAGGACAATTTATCCTTTGATCTTAATTAATTTTAAAAGTCCTGGTCCTAACAAGAGTATTGACACCAAGTTTGTCAGGATCGGTCCATAAAAACCCAATATATAAATGTTCAAAAAAATGAATTTTTCAACTCAAAAAGCGCGAACCAGGAATTCATTTTAGAAGTATAGTTTCTTGGTGAAAACATCTTAGAATTGACCATAGATTACGAAAATGGGTTACCATTTTTTCATTTTATCGAGCCCATACAAATCGATGCTCTCTACTGAACACCCTTGGTTCTAATTAGTTCACGTTATCGCAAGTGCACTGTATTTCACTTAACGAATGTTTCCCACAAAAAAAGTGATGTTTGCCCACTGTGCGGCGCTTGCCTCGGAAGACTGCATAAATCTTGAGTCGAAGTCAAAGTCGAAGTCGCAGTCGCAGTCGCAGTGAGTCGTAAACCGAGCAGACTCGGTGCAACAAGGCGGCTAAAAGCACTCGCTGGCCAGGTTAACGAGTACAAAGACAAAGATTGCTTTTTCACAGCTTGTGGTAATTCCGGCTGTTTATTAATTTGACGTTTCCAGTTGCCAGAAACCAGCCCATAACTTTAATTTCCAAACTGCAACAATTTGTATACATTTTCTGTATCTGAAAACGAGGCGAGGGGCGTGGCACTACTCCCAAAGAATTTTTGAAAATTCATTTTGTCTTTTGTCTAATTTTCAAAGTAAACAAATCAGTTAAAAAGCTCTTTTATTGTAGTGTGTGCGCGTGCCCACAGATGGCGCCACGCTCTTATACGCTGCAAAGTATGCAATGCTTGACAGCAGCTGCTGTTCGATTCGAACTTTCAGCTCGTTTCATTCCCAACAGCCGAGTCTGGGCATTTAACAGTGCTTGCAACATGTTCGTGCCCCGCTCGCTCGAACAAGCTGTCAGTTGTGACTGGAAGTGTTCATTCCCTTTAGGGGTAGCAAATAACAGACAACAGAATGAACTGTAAACAGACAACAGAATGAACTGTTAACAGACGTTACAATTTGGCTAACACTGCACTGTTAAAGCTACTTACCCAGTGGCGGAAATTCGCCTACGAAAATCGATTACAACCACCATACTTCGTGGAATGTACTCAGTTGAGTTCATACCAAAATTTCCATTACTTTTACATTAGTTGGGCCGCTGTTAAGCTCGACCAGCTTTTAACTCATATACGTGTAATCGAGCAAGTATGCGAGTATAATTGAGTGAGCACTTTCGTCTTGCATTACCGTTCTGTATACTAGTAACAGCTGTTGCTTATGAAATTGTAATGCAGATACATTACGATCCTGTATACTGTTGCGTATAGGATCGTAATGCAGATGCTTTACTGGCTGGTATACAATGCCTATAGGACTGTAATGCAGATGCTAAACCCACCCCAAAATAAAAGATTGTAATTTTACAGAAAAATATTTATAATTATTTATATTATATTTTATTTATAGTTATAAAATAGCGATTAGCGATTTCCCGCTAAGCTAGCGATTTTTCGAATAAGTCGTAGAACTTAAGTTTCATTCAAACTTTTAAGCTGTATCAACGATTTGATCCAAACAGACAAATAAACAAGTGGACGGACTTTTTATCCCATTTTTGGAAGTCCACTAAAAATTTCAATATAAATCCACTTTTGAAACAGTGGTCAGATTTTAAGAATTTTAATAAATTAAAAGATATTACCAAAAGGCTTCAACGGTCCCAAATTCTCCATTCTGCCTTTCGCATCCTTCGTGATGCTTTCGTCACTAGCGCGAACTGCCATCCGCAGTGATACGCCTTCGTCTGTATGTTACACAAACCTATTATACCCATTTTTGCCCCTTTCACAGCCTTAGTTTAAAGCGAATAAAATTGAAATGTCGTCTGATAAATCCATATATGAAATTAAATTATTTTAAATGTCGCCGACTGAGTCACATATATGTTCCTATGGGAAGAGGCGAGGGGAAGTGGGGGAACTGTTGCATGTAAAAGCGGAAGGCGACGACGACGGATAAGTTAATGTGGAATCTCTGTTCGTTTTAAAAGCGTACGAGCCCAAGTTGTTTTTATGCCTGAACACTTTGAGGGCAAGTCGGAAAAAGTGAATGGAGGAGGGGCAACCATATCACTTGGGGGGAGGAGAGGAGAGAAGAGAAGCTTCTGCATTTGCATAATACGAAGCAGATTTCGCTAACTAAGTAGTCAGCAGCATTTTCACTTGCATATGCACTGACGATAAGGCGACACACGCCCTCTTTTAGCTCTCCCCCTTTTTAACCACAGCCAGACATGATGAGAGGGGGACACAATGTCATAGCTCCATGCGTGTCCAAGTGAGCACATAACTCCAAGGAAATCTATGCACTGATTTGTGATATGTGGCAATCTTATATCACATAATCTTATTATGCAATATTTTTGGTCGACTTAGCTTTGGCATATGAGCTAATCCAGCGTTGCGAACGTTACAGCGTTGCACGCATTTTTTTATGATTAATCAGATACAGTTACCCTTCAGTTCGCTAAATTTAAATGCAATTTTCTAGAAAATTCAGCTTTTTGGGAGTACTTTTAAGGGGGTATTGCTGCTTGGAAGGCTGTTTTTGGACCTTTTTTAAAAAAAATCTTAATTAGATTCTGTTTTTTTTATTGTATTAAGAACATATTGAATTAAATAAAAACATTTTTTTTCCCTTGTACGAGGGCTGTTCAAAAAGTTGTCGGCCTTCAAAGTAGGACGTCGAAAAAAGAGGTATGCTGCTGGCGGCACGCATAACTCCACTTCGGATCATTTGAAATCGAAAAAGTAAACGGCGTTAGATTCAGAACAGATGTAATTCGGGACCCTACCTCAATCCTAATTTTGCAATTTTTTTTACAAAATGGCGGTCATTTTAAAATGAAAAATTCATTTTGGCCAATTTTTTTTTTAGTTTAGTGTACAAAAAAATAGTAAAAAATTTGTAAAATTATGAATGGGGTAGGGGCCATAGTGGTGACAATTCTGCGTCGTTTGCATTTTGCTTCATTTAAATCGGTTCATGACTACGGGCGCAATCAGTGCCGCCTCAGTACAATTTTGTGTGTTAAACCACGAACTGTAATTATCCGTTTCCGTAACAAGTCTTTCTACCAACTTTCCCTGTCGTTTCACCTCCGCGCTGAGAGATTGGATATGGGCATTTCCACAGAAAGGTCCACCGCGGCCAAAAACGTAAAATTGATCAAAAATTCACATCTTTTGAAATTTTCTTCCAGAAATGTACTTAAGTTATTTATTTAAGCAATATCCGCTAGAAGAAATTCAATAGGATGAACATATAGATACTACATTGGAATAAATTCACTTTTTCCATATTTATGTCAATTTTCTTAAAAATGGACTTCCAAAATGGACCATTTGTATTTTAACGATTACACTAAGTAGGACAGTAAAATTGAACCATGAACCATTTTAATTCAAAGAAATATATTGAAAGTTTAATTTAAATAAGTTTTTCGGACTGTTTTGATATATAATTTAAAAATAGAAAGACAGAAAGAACATAAAAATAGTGATGGTAAAAAATGTCCCGTGCGCGATGTCCCGTGCGAATTTACGTCAAATTGAATTTAAAAAAAAGTGGAAGTCATATTTGAAAAAAATCATAACCATTTTTAAGAGGCATCAATGCACAAGAGTTAAAAATAAGTTGCATTAAAATATTGCCTCTGGATTCGCTGAAATTGGCTTTTGAATTGGTTGACCTCACAAGTCACTTCCGTTTTGTGTCCCGTGCGAATCACTTGAATTTTTCTATTTTTCTTCAAAATGAAAAATTACCCAAAATCAATCTTTGCACCAATGAAAGAGCTAATCAAATGCTATATGTTAAGCCCTTCATCAGAAAAAAAAACCGTTTCCTTTTTACCGTTTTTTTACTTTGAATGTGTACGAATGTCCCGTGCGCGTCCCGTGGAAATGCCCATATGCGACTCCTTCTGAAGGACATCTTTGTTCTGTTTTTCCAGGTCGGCTCTTAAGGATTGGATATCCGCTTCCTTATCTTCGGGAACTGACATTGATTCAGATTGATTGTTGAATGCCCGAGAAGACTGACTGAGTCAATATTTCACTGGTTGAGAATAGAAGGGAATACTGAACTGATCACTTGCACTTGCATTTAATACTTTCTCCATATATTTATAAATATGTATAAACACATTCACATACTGATGAATATGATTCTGACTACACCGAGGTTAACCCGAGAATCTTGGAATCGATCGAGTTCCATTATCAGATTATTAAATGGTTTGATGTCACTCAGAGCTGGTATACATATAAAAATATGTATAAACATTTCATATGCTGATGTTGTGTGTTTGATTATCAAGACCCCGGATGACCAAAGATTCTTGGAATCGGTCGAGTTCGATTCTTCTGAGATCATTACAATCTGAGCTGGCAATAAGTGTTATTATTATTTCGTAAGCAACTGCTGTACCCCAGAAGCCAGGAGCAAAGGAAGTGTTTACATTTCAAATGCCATATGGGTACATGCTGCAGGTCCCCGGGCATATCGCCATTTGATCAAGGGTTTAACATATTATAAATTATTTTGAATTATTTCGTTTTATTTATTTTAAGTAAGCATTTGTTTTTCCGTCCCTCACCACATCGGACGACGTCACTTTAATAAATACATCTACATACAGACCGGTGAGCATTCTGAGTCTATTCTTCCCCAATGCGATTATTCGCTTGAACCGCTTTAGGCTGTAGCTACCTAGGAAGTGTTTAGCTTGTCTTAGACCTGTGGTCTCCGTTCAATGCGACTGTTGGAGTCGTCACTTTTTTTTACGTACAATACTCCCGTATTGTGTGTCTTCCAATTCCACAAAACGATTCAGGACCTATTAGGGGCCTGCTTGCACCCATTCTGGCTAGTGCGTCAGCTACTTCGTTCCCTGCTATATCCATGTGGCCTGGGATCCATCTTAGGGTTAGCCTATTATGCGATCCCAGTTGGTTTAGCTTCTTTCGCACCTCGTGCACTACTTTAGACGTTATTTTCGCCTTGCTGAGTGCATTGAGAGCTGCTTGACTATCGGATAGAATGGCTATGTCTCTATTGCGATAGTTTCGTTTGAGATTAAGATCAGCATACCTCCCTATTGCACATACCTCAGCCTGGAAGATGCTTGTGTATATTCCTAAAGATTCATGCTAAGATATCCGAGGGCCTACAGCTTCAAGTTCTGTGCCTTGGTCTGTAAGAGATACATCGGGGTACCATTTTATGGTGTGTTATTATAAAAAATAGTTTGAATAAAAACAACGGAACGTTCACATTTATCTCTCAAACAGCCGAAGTTGCTTTCACGCAACGTTGGGATCGATAAGATTAAATGTGGAACAGACTGATAGTTTACTTTTTGGGTCGAGTCATCATGATGGCAGTTTTAAGGGAGTATTTACGTTGCCGAAAGTGGAGCCAATTGACGCCTTTTTGGTAGCTATTGTCTTTATACGTTCCCGTCAATTGGCTGCAAGAATTCAAGTTTATTATCGAAGCTCTAAGAAATAATTAACATTAAATCCTACCTGTGCTGACAAGCGCCATACCACCAGCCACCAGTGTTGCGAAGGGCGCAGTTTCCTTCGTCCCATACGTCATTATCCTTATCAAATGTAGAAAATTTCCTGCCACGATGATAATCGAGTGAATCTCCAGCTGTTCCATTGGCTTTGCCCAGAGTGTGTAAGACATATTGTTGACTCTCATCGCCGATTGCAAAATCCTCATAAGTCTCGAATCTTTCATCTCCCTCAAAGTCCTCGAGAACAACAAGTAATTCCTGACGCCTCTCTGCAGTCATCGCGTGGATTTTGTCCAAGCCTAAGAAATATTCGCCATCCAGATTTCCAAATCCGTTTTTATATTCTGTCCAGTTGCGATGAAAGTTGACGCTTCCGTCCATACGTCGCAGGATAATCGTCCAACCTCCTCCTCGAGTTTGAGCATCGCAGGCAACTTTAAAAGGTTGATTACTGAACTTGGGGATAGTTATATCATAGATTCCACTGAACTTGGCCTCAGTACACTTGTGTGTGTTAAAGAACCTACTGTTCTTATCCGATTCATTGACAAGTCTTTCTACCAACTTTCCCTGTCGTTCCACCTCCGCGCTGAGAGATTGAATATGCGACTCCTTCTGAAGGACATCCTTACTCTGTTTTTCCAGGTCGGCTCTTAAGGATTGGATATCCGCTTCCTTATCAAGTACGCACTTCTTCTGTTGTTCCAACTCTGCTCTAAGACTCTGAATTTTTGTTCTAAACACTTGATTATCAGCCCTGAGAGATTGGATAGCTGCTTCCTTTTCGAGTACATAATTTTTCTGGTGTTCCAACTCATCCCTCAGACTCTGGATATCCGCACTAAACACTTGGCTATCAGCCCTGAGAGATTGGATAGCCATTTCCTTTTCGAGTTTTTGGTTTTCCAACTCTGCTTTAAGAGATTTGATAAGCCTCCCAAGCACTTGAATAATCGCTCTGAAATATTGATTATCATTTGTCAACTTTTCCTGTCCCGCCCTAAAAAATTGATTAGTTTAGAAAATTTTCAATATTTATCATCTTACCTGAACTCGGATAATTGAGAATTCATTGAAAAAAATAAATTTGTTTCATTATATTCGGAAATGTTGTCTCCATAAGAGTACAAAGTAAATGTACTTAATATGAATATTATATTTATTATTTTCTGCAACATTTTGCGACTTTTCTTTATTGGATACTTGAGAAAACTGACTGGAGTGAATTTTAGAATGCGATTTTTATAGCAACTTTAATACATGTAACTGCAGAACAAATATCAAAAGATAAGAGTACTCATATCATTTTGACAAACACTTTTACTTATACACTTTATGGTCAAGATTTGAAGCGTAATAATGTTGTATTATAATGACTAGCTTTACATGATTGTATAAAAATCTTGTGTCGACTGTCAGTGTTCTCGTTATCTTCTTTTGGTTTAATGCATTCTAAAGAAATGAGAGAGATGGATAGAAAGATAGAAACAGAGACAGATAGGGAGAACAAGCGGAACAGTCGAGTGCACCCGACAGTTATATATTATAATAAATGCGAGATTAAGATATCTTTAGAAAGATCCACACTTTTTATACTAATCCTTTGATATTTGTTGATAATTTAAAAAATATTGTGTCCCGTATTGTGGGAAGTCAGTCAGTCTGTCAGAAATTAAACAAAGCATATTTTTAAGATATATAAATATAAGTGTATTTATTTACTGATTTGTGTTGCTGATTCATCAGCGAGTACTCGTATTCGTAGTCATAACATAGATAAAATAGATTCTAGTGAACGTTTTCGTTTGGGTTTAGCAAGTCTTGAGTGGAGACCAGATCAAAAAGTTGGCATGCTCTTCCGTTTAAGGTTCTTCGTCCATAGGAACCTCTTTCCTTAGCTTCTCTTTTAAAAGATCTTCTTATTTTAGCACTTCCTTGTTAGTTTTCTCATCCTTTTGTTCTTTCTCCTTAGTTTCTTTTTTTCTCATCTTAACTTATTCCTTGTTGGCTTCTTCAGCTTTAGGTTTCTCCTCCGTGGGCTCTTCCTCCTTGGATTCCTTTTCCTTAGCTTCCTTTTCTTCAGCTGCTTTTACTTTTGGTTCCCTCTCCTGAGTTCCTTCCTCCTTAGCTCCCTGCTTTTTATGTTCTTGGTTCTTCCTCCTTAGGCTCTACACTCTTCGGTTCCTTGGGTTCTTCTTCCTTAAAGTCCACATTTTAAGATGTTTGTTGTTTTGGTTCCCTCTCTCGAGTTCCTTCCTCCTTAGCTCCCTGCTTTTTAAGGTCTTGCTCCTTAGGTAACCCTTCCTTAGATTCCTCTTCTTTAGGGTCTTCCTCTTTGGGTTCTTCTACCTTAGCTTCTTTCTCCTTGGGTTCTTCTTCCCTGAACTTCTCTTCCATCTTTTTAGCTGCTTCTACTTTTGGCTCGATCTCGTTAGGTTCTTCCTCCTTTGCTCCCTTATCTTTATCTCCCTCCATCTTAGGTTCATCTTTCGTTGGACCTTCCTCCATAGGTTCTTCCGCCTTAGGACCTTCCTCCATAGGTTCACCCCCTTTAGGACCTTCCTCCTTCTTAGGTTCATCTTCCGTTAGACCTTTCTCCTTAGGACCTTCCTCCTTAGGAACTTCCTCCTTAGGACCTTCCACTTTAGGACCTTCCTCCTTAGAACCTTCTTCCTTAGGACCTTCCTCCTTCTTAGGTTCATCTTTCGTTGGACCTTCTTCCTGAGGACCTTCCTCCTTAGGAACTTCCTCCTTAGGACCTTCCACTTTAGGACCTTCCTCCTTAGGTTCTTCTTCCGTTGGACCTTCCACCTTAGGTTCCTCCTCCTTAGGACCTTCCTGCTTAGGACCTTCCTCCTTAGGAACTTCCTCCTTAGGACCTTCCTCTTTAGGACCTTCCTCCTTCTTAGGTTCTTCTGCCGTTGGACCTTCCACCTTAGGTTCCTCCTCCTTAGCACCTTCCTCTTTAGGACCTTCCTCCTTAGGTTCTTCTTCCGTTGGACCTTCCTTCTTGATCACTTTCTCCCTGAGTTCCTTCAGCTTAGATAGCTCTACTCCAGCATCCTCACAATTTGCTTCATTCAGTTCCTTCTCCCTCAGTCCTTCCATCTTAGTCTCCTCCTTTTCAGCTCCCTCCTGCTGCTCCCCACTCGACTGCTCTCTCACTCGCTCCTCCGGATAGGGTATCGCTCTCAGTCGCTGCACCATACTCTCCAAGGACTCCTCCTCCATCGCCTGCTCCACTGTAGAGCGCTTCTTGGCGGCATCATCGTGACGCAGTGCCGCACAGAGCTGTGTCAATGGCTTGGACTGGGCCTTGGCCTTGGTCTTGGGTATGGCGCCCGTGGACTGTTGAACGGCCAATTGTGTGGAGGTTGTGGTGACCGTGGCACAGCAGGCAGCTCCTTGGGATTCCTCCTGCTCCTGCTCCACAATGCAACTGCTGGCCATGTTGTCCAAACAGCTTGTGGCTTCCTCTGCCGTCTGCTCCAAAAGCTGCGCCTCCTGCCGCCTGTTTGCCTCCCGCTCCGCAATGCGATTTATCATGGCGCTGCCGCGCTCCGAGGTGTTGCTCAGCCGGGCAATCAGTTCGTTGCCCTGCGCCTCCAGGCGACGCAGCCGCTCGGCACGATTCGCAGAGACTCTCTCGATGTCCTCCAGCCGCTGCTCGACGCTCAGCGAGATGCTGGCGACGCTGGGCGTCGCCTCCCGCCGCTGCGACTGCTCGTGCAGTGTGTCCAGTCTGCTGACCAGACTCTCGCCACGTTCCGTGTTCCTCGAGAGCTGCGACAACAGCTGTTGGCTCTCCTGCTCCAGACGCTGCAGACGCGCTGCCCGACGACTTGTGTAGGCTTCCTCCTCCACAGTTAAAGGCGTTGCAGTTGTTGCAGGTGATTCCTTCGGGGCTTCCTCCTTGGCCTCCTCCTCGGTGTTGCTCTCGGCGCTGCCCTCGCGACTTGGCGCGCGTCTTATGCGATCCAGCGACTTTCTCAGATAGTGTCCGCGATCTGCGGTCCGCTTGATGCGCGACAGCAGCTGACGCGACTCCTCCTCTAGCCGTCCCAGGCGCTCCGAGCGCTTCCTCGTGTACTCCTCCTCCCGGGGCGTCAGACTGCCCGCGGCTGGGGCGGAACTCGCTCTGGTCATGCGCTCCAGGCGCTTGCGATTGATGAACTCGTCCAGCGGCACCGCGTGCTGTGCCGGCGAGATCTCGTCCTGAAAGCGACACAGCTGCACCTCGAGACGTTCGCGATTGCCGCTTGTCTCCAGCACCTGTTGAATCAGGGATTTGCACTGCTCCTCCAGCTTTTGTATGCGTTCCGTGGCGGCGCCTGGCGAGGATGAGTTGTCTGCAATGTTCGCCGTTTTGCCACGTTGCCGACAGCGGGAACTGTGCGTTGTTGTTGTTGTTGTTGCTTTGGGCACGGCACCGCGCGAGGAGGTGGCCAGATCCTCCTCCGGATACTCTGGTTCCTCGGGTTCCTCGGGCTCGTCACGCCAGCCACAAGTTGGTGGCGCGCTGTTCCAGCGCAGCACAATCTCCTCGCTCTCCTCCGTCTCGCCCGCAAACTCCTGACGTCCCGGTGACGTGCTCTGCATGCGTTTGATCTTGCGCGTATGCTCAAACTGATCCCGCAAGTGTTTGCGCCGACAGGCGGAAACAGGGACAGAGACAGCGGCTTCCGCTCCAGCTCCAGCTGCAGCTATTCCTCCGGAAGTACACTGAGAAAAGAGACCACTTTTTAAAATCAAGAACATTCATCTTAAATAGGTTGTTCTTATAATAAGAATATTTTAAAACCAAATTACTAAAACTAAGAATATTAATCTTGAAAATCGTAAGCTCTTAATTTAAGAATAAAATTCTCAAATTTAAATATTTTGTTCTTAATATTTTAAGACCATTTTAAGACAAAATTTCTAAAACTAAGAATATTAATCTTGAAAATCGTAAGCTCTTAATACATATATTTTGTTGTTTGTCGTAACTGTCATATTGACATTACAAGACCTCAAGTTGGCCAAAACTTACTTCTAAAAATTAGAAAGGTCACTAAAAAACAAACATTTAAATATTTTGTTCTTGAAATAAGAATATTTTAGGACCAAATTACTGAAACTAAGAATATTAATCTCGAAAACCGTAAGTTCTTAATATAAGAATAAAAATCTTAGATCTTAGATCTTTTTCATTCATCTTTACAGCTAACATATTTTGTCACTTTTTGGTACTTAGAATTCACAACTGGTTCTAGCTTTCTGGAGATTGGTATCTCTTGGAACAGCTGTATACCGAGAATTGATCCTTGCATTCTGCAAGTGTTTTATGTGTTTTTGATTGTTGTTTAGTGTCATTTTGACATTACTAGACCTCAAGTTAACTAAAAATTACTTCATTCTTCTTAAAATGTTAAGAAGCTTAATCTTTATTTGAGATTTTTTGTCTCGAGTAATTAATACTTTTTTGGTCCATAAATAAGAACATAAAATCTTTAAAGAATAATCAGGTGTGCCACAGAAATCTCTTCCACTGTGAAGTTCAGTCGAAAGAGATTCCTGTGGCACCCCTGAATGAGTTTTATTCTTATACTAAGAAAATATAAGAACTTATGATCCTAAAAATAAGAACTTGGTCTTAATTGAAATGTTCTCAGAATCAAGATGTGTTTTCTAACTTCAAGACATTCATGTTCTCGACGCATTTTTAGACCCCGTACTTAAAAAAAGTAAAGGGGTCTATTAACTTTGTCACAAAAAAAAATGTGCGTAACAGGCAGAAGAAGGCGTGGCAGACCCCATAAAGTATATATATTCTTAATCAGCATCAACAGCCGAGTCGATATAGCCATGTCCGTCTGTCCGTCCGTCCGTCTGTCCGTCTGTAAGAGCGCCTAGATCTCAGAGACTATAAGAGCTAGAGACTCCAAACTTGGTATGTAGGTTCGTCTATATTGCAAGCAGATCGAGTTTGTTTTAGATTTTGGATCGGACCACTATATCATATAGCTCCCATAGGAACAATCAGTTGAAAATCAAGTCTTAGTATTGAAAACTTTTTTGCTGTTTGAGATATTTCAACCAAACTGACAGAATATGCATAAAAGATCCCATACATACAGACCAAATTTTATTGAAATCGGATTACTATATCATATAGCTGCCATAGGAACGATCAGTCGAAAATCAAGTCTTAGTATGAAAATCTTTTTGTTGTTTGAGATATCTTTATAATAAGTACGGGGTCTCCGACAGTCGAGTACCGCTCGACTGTAGCACCGCCGACTAGTTTGGACCAAAGTTCTTATCTATTCTTATCTATTTAAGATTCATTTTTTTATCAGTGTAGAAGCACCTACCGCCGTATCCTCATCCGACTGTGGTCCGGAATCGCTGTAGCCACTCTCCGCCGAATGATTGGCATCCTCCAGCTTCCGGCGCGCAAACTCCCGCCTCCAGTCGTTGCACAGCTCCTGGCTCTCATCGTTCTTGGCCCGCGCCAATGCCCACTTCCTGCGGCAGTACTCCAGCTCGTCCTTCAGCTCGCTGAGCAGGCGACGCTTCTGCTGCAACTGATACCGCAGTATCTGCTCCTGTGTGTGCAGCTGTCGGTGCTGGCGCTGCATCTTCCCCACCAGATGCCACGTCTTGGTCAGCTCCAGGCTGACGACGCTCAGTCGCTTCTCCTGCTCGTTGAGGCGATTGTCCAGGTGACTGTTGAGCGTCTTCAAGCGATTCGTTTCCTTCACCAGCGACTTTTTCTCCATTATCAGATCCTGTGTGTTGTATGGAAAGGTAAAAGACAGCTTAATTGGGTTTCGTTTTGAGTTAAGGTAATGGACATTGGTGCTTCCTAATTTACTTGCATTTTTTAAGCTCTAAGGCATATAAAAAATTCATTGAAATTGAAAGCTCTTCTCTACTAAGTTTATCTCAGCCTATAGTTTATTTGCCTATTTATTTATATAATTTAAAAATATTTAAAAAAAAAAATTATATTTGTATTGAAAAACTTATCATAATATTTTCATTTGCAATATATTTTTTATAACTGAAAATAAGACTTAAGTCTTAATAAATAAAGTTTTTTTTTAGTTTTATAATTTTTAAATTGAAACTGAAATTTAATTATTAGATCATAACTTTTTTTTTAGGACAAAACAAACATACATATTTAACAAAATTTGAAAATATGTAAATATTTCCTCGTAAATTATTTATTCCATTAAAATTTAGGTCAGTTTTCAGCTGATTTAAATTTAAAATTTTTCGTAAATTAATAAGAATTGTTCAATGTTTCCTCGAAAGTATTTATTCCATTTAAATTCAGATCAGTTTTCTGTTTAGTGTCTATCATCAATTAATTATTCCTTTTAAATTCAGGTCTGTTTTCTGTCCGTTTTCTATAATTAAATTCAAAAGAGACTGATTTTAAAATTAAAATTTATATTTACTGTATCATCATTTTCTTAAAACAAAATAAACACATTTTTCAAAAATTCAAAATTTGTCAATTTGTATCCTCGAAATTATTAATTCCTTTTAAATTAAGGTCAGTTTTCTGTTTGTCAATCATTTATATTTTTATAATTATTAATAAAACTCAATACTTAAATGTTTTCCCGTAAAATAGTTATACCTTTTAAATTTCTATCAGTTTTCTTTCCATTATCCATAGTTAAATTCATAAGAGCCTGATTTTTAAATTAAAATTAAGACTTAATAAATTTAAATTGTATTTATGTCACAATTTTTCCATAGAAAACTCAAAGCACTTAAATGTTTCCTTATAAAATATATATTCCTTTTAAATTCCGTTCTGTTTTCTATCATCTAAATTCCCAAAAGTCTAAGAGGATTTGTCTCCTACGTATCAACCCAGTATTTTATGCAGTGCTTAATTCTGGTTAATAAGTTAATTTGCGAAGGCTGCTCTGAAAATGCTTGTGGTGCAGAGTTTTCCTCTCTCTCTCTCTCTCTCTCTCTGTCTCTCTCTCTATCAACCGGTTATCGATGCACATTGTTGCTAATCCACAAGCCCAAAAGTATGCTGCATGTTTTGTGCTCGCCAACTGACCGATAAATTCAATTATGTGCACAACAAAACTGACGACCCACTTTTAAGCATTGCCCACCCGAAGCTTCAAATTCTGACCAACTCCCGTCAGACTCCTGCCCCATGTCCTGGTCTTTTCCTGTCCAACTCTATTTTCTCTCCCGTCTCCGCTTTGTCTACTGCTTTCTCCTCGTCTCCCGTCTGTCTCCTGCACTTCACGAAATAAAGCGCCTAAGTGAATAATGCAAAACTTTGCAACAGCCTCAGACAGACACAGACGATGCGTTACACAGAGAGAAACAATTTAAACTGTAATTAAATTTGACTGAACTCGAGTTCTTAAAATCCAAATATAACAACCAATTTCTGAAATTAAGCATAATTCATTAATAAAGTAAATAAAAAAATGTCAATTTATGACCTGAATGGAACTAAATTAAATTTATAAAGCTTTTGAATTCGTCAAATTTTAAAATATGTTGAAAAATCGTTTTATGTATTTTTAAACAAAACTATAATCTGCATTGTCGTTTTTTGAAAACAATTGCTTGTTTTTTTAACTTTATAGCTATTTTTTACCAGCCTTTTTTTAATAAAGTTATCTTTTTTAGTCCTTAAAATTTAGTCAAAAATGTATTGAAATAAGAATAAGCAGTTAAACTTTAGTTATTTCAAACTTAGCGTGATATCTAGTTTTAAATGTAGAATTTCAAGTACAAATTACTTGATTTTCTGAACTCGGCCAATTTGAAAATATGTCGAAAAAGCGTTTAAAAATAGAACTTTATGTATTTAAATTACTAACGTATAGTGTGCATTGTTGTATTATATGTTTCATACAAAAAAAAACATATAATGACCTTTTTATAAATTTTTAGCTATTTTTCAAATCAAATTTCTGTTCTAAAATGCTTGATTTTCTTAAATCAATAAATTTGAATACGGAATTTTTGACCTTTTTATAACTTTTTAGCTATTTCTAGATTCTTTCAAATTAGCTTTTTCAGTCCCTAAAATTCTGGCAATACTGTTTGAAATTCGACTAATCAGCTCTAGTTTAAAATTTAATGTTTTGGCCTTTTCAAATTTGTTTAGCTATTTTTGGCTTTTTTTTAAATTAGCTCTTTCAGTCTCTAAAATTCTGGCAACACTGTTTGAAATTGAAACGAACAGCTCGAGTTCAGTAATTTCCAGCTTAGTGCGATATCATGTTTAAAATTTAATTTTTTGACCTTTTTAAAACGTTTTAGCTTTTTCTAGCTTCTTTCAAATTAGATTTTCCAGTCTCTAAACTTCTGGCAACACTGTTTGAAATTGAAATAAACAGCTCGAGTTCAGTAAATTCCAGCTTAATGCGATATCATGTTTGAAATTGCATTTTTTGACCTTTTTAAAACTTTTCGGCTATTTCTAGCTAACATTTTTAAATAAAATTAGCAATTTCAATCCTTAAAATTCTCGCAAAACTGTTTGAAATTAGAATAAACAAAGGCTCGACTTCAGTTTGACTTGGTGTGATATCAAGTTTGAAATGTGAAATGTTAAGAACAAGCTACTTGACTTTTTCGCTCAGTGTAGGCTGGCGCACTTCATCAGCAAAAGCGGCTGCGACAACTAACAAGCCCGATTGTCCGCAGCACTCGAGCAACAGTATCGTGGCCAGTTGGGGCAGCTGAGGGAGTTGAGGGAGTTACCAACTTACCTTTAGCTTGATGTAGGTCTTGCTGACGCTTAACTCTGGAGCTTTATATGCAGTTACTCCTCCCCCTCCTGCTACTGTTGTTCCTGTTGTGGCTGCATCGCCAGCTGGCGGCATCTCTTCAAACTGCACGCGCTCAATTTTGTGGTGACTCAAGAGCTCCATCAACACTTTCCAAACTTTTGGCAAGTTGCCAATGATTTCTTGTGCCGTTGCAACTTTTCCCATAATTTCGGGCTCATGGCATTTTAACGAAGCCGCAGTTGCTCCACTTCCAGCTCCACCTCCACCTCCACCTCCACTGCGTCGTCTATGCAGCTTCCTGGCACTTGGCTCTGGTTTGACACTGCTGTCGGTGTTGTCCTCGCCTGCAGTTGAAGCCATGACCTCATCTTGTCTCTCTTGGCTTTTGTCTCTCTTGGTTTGGCTGGTCGCCTGCTCCACCAGCTCAAAGAGCAGCTTGGGCAGCGTGGCGCCATCGCTGCAGCTGCCCTCCGCCTGCGTCATCTCGTTCAACAGATCGCGATTCTCCTCCAGCATCTGCGTCAAGCGGTCAATGTTCATATTGTGCTCGCCATTGAAGCCCATCACCAACTGGCTAAAGAGCTGTCAACAAAATATAAAAAACATTAGCACATAATTAAATATATATATAAATTTTATAAATTTCTCCCACCAGATTCACAGCTGCGACTTGTTCCTTGAGTATCCGCTTCTCGAATTTGTGCTCACCGCATTCCTCCCTTAACTTGGCCAACTCCTCGTTGGCCGTTTCCAGTTCCTTGTTCAGCAATTGATTGCGCTCCTCAAAGCTTTTCGTTCTGCAAAGAGAATGTTTGCGCATATTTTGATTAAATATATTAAAATTTGTTTTATTAATTCAATAAATAATTTATGAACTGGCATGACAGACTTTTTGGTTTGTAGACAGATATTTATCAAACTAATCCTAGTTATTGAATGTCCTAAACATTTTAAAATAATTTTATAGCTTTCAATTTACTGAATCTTTTTGTTGTTTATTATTAATGGATCTTTATGAAACTTATTCACTCCAAGTTATTTTTAATATTTTAAAAATATATTTTTTCTGCCGATCGTTCAGAAAATAAGATTCATGAAAAACTTTTTTCTTTCGTGATAAAATTTGTTTACTATCAGTCGATAATATTCTAATTAATAAATTTATTTATTTCTAATTATCCATGTATTCTATAGATATCAGTAATGATGGTTCGAAAATTAAGATTTTAAGATTTAATTGGTTAATAAATTTCCTAAATATTTTGATTAAATTTCATCGTTTCAAAATTAAGATTTAGTATGATAAACACTTTTGAACAGATCTTTATCAAACTAATCCAATCCAAGTTTTTAAATGTCCAAAATATTGTCCAAAAATTGTATACAATTGTATAAACGATAAAATTATATACATACTTAGATATTTTATATGAATATAAAATGTTCTAAATATAATGACAAAATTTGCATTAAAATCTAACAACTATAAGCTATAAATTATTTGGGTAACGATCGTTGGGAAAATTAATTTTTTTAATATAAAAACATAAATCTTTTTCAAAAAATCTTTATGAAACTCATTAAGTTCAAATAATTGTACTTTAAAAATACTCTGTACGAATTTCAACAATATTGAAACCATACCTGTTAAATAATGATTAGTAATCATAATCATTAGTAATTAGATTATTTTTGTTTAAAAGTCAAACTAATGATTAAATTACGATTATTTTCGGTTTTGCCCAATTATTAAATGATTACGATTACAAAAAATCAAAAATAATCTAAAATTATTACCAGGGATTAAAACCCTAACCGAAACCGTAACCTTTAACCGGTAAAAACCGATTGAAATTTGAAACCGTAACCGAAACCGTAACCGAAAAAAAAAAATTTGTATCTGACCGAAACCTTTAAACCGAAACTCTGTAAACCGAAATAACCGTTTAGTAACCGTTTCATTTATAAGGGTTAATTTCGGTTTTTCATATATCTTAAAATAAATGTTTATTTACAATTTTTATAATAAAAATTGAAAAAAAGTTTATTTTTTTATTGATATTTTAAAATTTGCATATAAAAGTTATGGTATAACTTTAAAATACAATTTTAAAAGCATGTTTTATTATTAATTTATGTTATTAAAATTTAAAAAACAAGTTAAAAATAACTTAAAACAAAAAACTTTGAACTGTTTTTATATATTCCGACTCATAAATCTTGTTTGCTATCTCTGATATTTTGTTATTAGTTTTGTATCTTATTTTTGATTTTATTTTTTTTATATGTGAAATAAATGTGTGAATGAAACATTAAGAAAGTTATGCCTTTTTATTACTATTATATTATTTCGATTTTTTCTGATTTTTTTTTAATAATTGTAATAATTTTAGATTATTTCTGATTTTTTGTAATCGTAATCATTATATAATCACAACTTTATCAACAGTGAATTATATAGTCACTACGATTATTTCCAAACATAATCTAATTGATTAGTAATTCTAATCGAAATTTAATAGGTATGATTGAAACACACTACTAAAAACTAAGCTCTTAATGCAAAAGGAACTTACTTCTCCTGCTCGGCGATGAGTTCATCCTTTTTGATGGAAATTAAACGCTGCAGATTCTCATATTCCGCGGCGGCAACCCTTTGACGCTCCTCGTAGAGTTGTCGCAGTTGCCGAATGTTGACCAATTGACGCTCGTATTCCTGTCGCAGATTATTGGACATGATTTTCATTTCACGCTCGCTGAAGGAGTTCTCAATTTCCGTCAGTTTCATCTTGAGCTAAATTGAAAATGATATAATGAAAAACTTAAGCTATTATTTAATTACTCGTATTTGAATATTGAAATTAAAATTGCAGTTTAATTATTATTTCACATATTTGTTTTTTTAGATCAGAAACTAAAAGTTTTCTGCATTTTTTGTATGTATAATTAAATTATCAAGAGCTTTCCCCTATCAACCAAATACTTTATGCACTTTGTTCTTAAGCTAAGTAGAATAAACTCAAGTTTTATTAGCTGGATTTTTATACCCGTTACTTTAAAAGGCTATATTGTGTTCGTTGAAACATATGTAACTGGGAGAGGGAAGCATCTCCGACCCGATAAAGTATATATATTCTTGATCAGCAGCAACAGCCGAGTCGATTCACTCATTTCCGTCTGTCCGTCTGATAATAATAGTATGCATAATCAGCTCAAATGTCTTGAAAATATTTGCTTACAGTCGAGCTTTAAACTAAATGATCTACAATAACACTAGTAAATTCTTATTTAATGTCGTTAGCAACTGCTGCGGAATAAATCAGCCCGTTTGGAATTATATATACTGTATATGTTTTAATGATTATTTCAATTTTTAAAATGCTTCAATAACCGGATGTGAGCCAAAGCTTTTTATCAATTAGGATACACGAGTAAAGCTGTGGTTGCCAAGTTCTGAGTGTTTGTGGATTCAGATATGACTATATACACTGAAAAAAAAGACCACTTTCTAAAATCAAGAACATTCATCTTAAAAATTTTGGTCTTGAAATAAGAATATTTTAAGACCAAATTACTAAAACTAAGAATATTAATCTTGAAAATCGAAAGTTCTTAATATAAGAATAAAATTCTCAATTTTAAATATTTTGTTCTCAATATAAGACCATTTTAAGACCAAATTACTAAAACTAAGAATATTATTCTAAGAAAGGTTAAGTTCTTAATATGAGAATAAAAATCTTAGATCTTAGATCTTTTTCTCTTAAAATAAGAACAAAAATCTTAAAAATTTTTCACTTCTTGAGACCAATAATTCACAACTGGTTCTGGCTTCTCAAAGATGACATTAGGCTTGGATCGCTGGTCAAGTCAGCACAACGGTACTGATGATAGAGATCGGCATCTCTTGAAACAGCTGTATACCGAGCCATGCTCCTTGCGTTCTGCAAGTGTGTATTTTTTGTTGTTTAGTGTCATATGGACATTACTAGACCTCAAGTTAACTAAAAATTACTTTATTCTTTTTAGGATGTTGAGAAGCTTAATCTTAATTTGAGATTTTTTGTCTTGAGTATTCAAAACTTTTTGGTCTTAAAATAAGAACACATAATCTTAAAAAAATAATAAGTTTTATTCTTATAATAAGATTTGTGGTCTTGAAAATATAAGAATTTATGGTCTTAAAAATAAGAACTTGGTCTTAATTAAAATGTTCTTAGAATCAAGATGTGTTTTCTTACTTCAAGATTTTCATGTTCTCGACGCATTTTTTAGACCAATGTTCTTAGTTCTGAGACCAAAATCTTGATTTTAGATTATTTTTTTTATCAGTGTACATATATGTATTACTTATGTAGTTGCGATAATCGCATTTTAAAATTCACTTCTTCGCTACTATTCAAATTCTACTATTCAGTGTTTAATCTTATAATTGTATAACATACTAAGTTATATAAATACATATATACATATATGAATGTATTGTATTGAAATGTAAACCTTTCAACAGGGCCAGGATGTTTAATCTTATAATTGTAAGACATAAATTTTCCACTAGAGCCCCAGATAAGCCCTGTCTTAGAATAGTCTCACTATTGTCACACACTTCGATATGCTGATAGGCCGTAGACCTAAGTAAATAAAGTCTGCGAACAGATACGGAGTCTTCACACCATCTGCGTATGATAAGAAGACGACGCCATCTGCAGCCGTATGCAGACGATAAGTATTGATTGTTTAGGTTACTATTCTAATAGAGATAAGTAGTTTAAGATTATTTTAGAGTTTTCAATAAATCTGCCGAACTCCTCGGCAATCAGTCCAAATCCAACACCCGAGCTGTATACTTATTTCGCCGCGTCGCTCTGCCGATATTCAGTCAGTCTTCTTTTGAATCCAGTACAGAAAAGTCGCAAAATGTTACAGAATATATTTTATATTATATTCATACTAAGTACATTTACTTTGTCCTCTTATGGAATTCACATTTCCGAATATAATGAAACGAACGTAATTCTCACAATAAATTCTAAATTGTCCGAGTTGAGGTAAGGATCGTAAATACTGAAGTTTTCTTAAACTAATCAATTTATTAGGGCGGGACAGGAAAAGTTGACAAATGCATTTGTTAAGGATTTGGATATTCAACTCCTCAGAGCGGACATACAGTTTATTAGAGGCGAGCAGGAACGACAGAAAAATGCTATACTTGATGTGGAATCCGGGATCAAACGACAGAATAAATCTGTACTTGACAAGGAAGCGGATAATCAATCTATAAGGAAGGATATCCAAGTCTTTAAAACAGATATCCAGAGTCTTAGAGCGGAGTTGGACAGCCTGAAGAACGAAAAGGAATCCGCGATCCAATCTCTCAGGGCTGATAATCAAGTTTTAAGAGAGGATTTGGAGCAGCAAAAGAAGTGCGTAATTGACAAGGAAGCGGATATCCAATCCTTAAAAGTGAACCTGGAAAAGCAGAATGAGGATGTCCTTCAGAAGGAGTCGCATATTCAATCTCTCAGCGCGGAGGTGGAACGACAGGGAAAATTGGTAGAACGACTTGTTAAGGAAACGGATAAGCACAGATCGTGGTTTAACCCACACAATTGTACTGAGGCCAAGTTCAGTGGGATCTATGACATGGTTATACCCAAGTTTAGTAATCAACCTTTTAAAGCGTTCTGCGATGCTCAAACTCGTGATGGAGGCTGGACGATTATCCTGCGACGGACGGACGGAAGCGTCAACTTTCATCGCAATTGGACTGAATATAAAAGTGGATTTGGAAATCTAGATGGCGAATATTTCTTAGGCTTGGACAAAATCCATGCGATGACTGCAGAAAGACGTCAGGAATTATTGGTACTTTTAGAAGACTTTGAGGGAGATCGAAGATTCGAGACTTATGATGAGTTTGCAATTGGCGATGAGAGTCAACAATATGAATTACACACTCTGGGCAAAGCCAGTGGAACAGCTGGGGATTCACTCGATTATCATCGAGGCAATAAATTCAGTACATTTGATAAGGATAATGACAATTGGGAGGGAGAAAACTGCGCCATTTACTGCACTGGTGCCTGGTGGTATGGCGGTTGTCAGCACAGGTAGGATGTTATGTTAATTATTTCTTAAAGCTTGGTTAATAAACTTGAATTCTTGCAGCCAATTGACGGGCACGTATAAAGACAATGGCAGCCAAAAAGGCGTCAATTGGTACCACTTTCGGGGATGGAAATACTCCCTTAAAACAGCCATTATGATGATTCGACCTGCAAAGTGAATTCTCAGTCTGTTTTACAGTTAACCCTTTTTTATTTATATAAATAATTTCGCTGTTAATTTTCTATCTAATTTCATTTTATTTTGTACTTTTGTTTCCATCTTGTTGTTCCATCAATAAATTAACGCAACTTTAAACTTGCGCAAGGAAAAAGTTAAACAAAAACAAATTGCTGAAAACTTTGCTCTGACATTTTCACTTTTATCTAGAATATTAATATTTAGAAACGACTATTTTATTTTTGTATTTTAAAAATTATTTCGAAAAAATTAAGTTTTTGATTTTTGTAATTTTTACTTAATACCTAATTAGAAATGTTTCAAAATTCAACAAAACAATGGGATTTTATATTCATGTGCAGCTTTTTATGATATTTTCAAATATTTGTTTGCAGTGTCAAAATGACTCTCGTTTCCAGGGGCTAAAACCGTAACCATAACCGGTTGAAATTGGAAACCGTAACGGAAGCAACAAACAATTTTGTATTATACCCAAAGAGTTAAACCGAACTTATTTAAACCGAAATAACCGTTTAGTAACCGATTCATGCAAAGCTGTTAATTTAAGTTAGGTCAAGCATAGTATTTTTAAATCAAATCAGACTTAAATTTCTTTTTTAATTCAATTATCAATTAAAATTAAATCTTTAACTTCAACATTTTTAATTATTATTAAAGAAAGGTCAGATAAAATAAAAATTGCTTCTGGAGTATCGGAGAATCGAAGAATGGGGCAAGTCCGTTGCTGTTGTTGTTGTTGTTGATGTTGATGTTGTTGTTGTTGTTGTTGTTGTTGTTGTTGTTGTCGCTGTTGTTATGTTTGACTCGAACAAATGATAAGCGCCAAATATTAGTGAATAAATGTTTGAAAATTAAATGAGCGGCAACAACAGCATTTGACGACAACCGACAACAGCAACAACCGACAACAACAACCACAACAACCGACAACAACAACAACCTACGACAACATCAACTCATCGTTGGACTCATCGCGCTGGCAAGCAAAAGCGAATTATTTATCAGCCTAGGGGAGAGTGTACAATGTACACACTGAGCGGAAAAAAAGCATCTTGATAAACATTTATTAAAATCAACTCTCTTTGTCTTCAGTATTTTATTTAACAAATTCAACATTGTTTTAAGCAGGAACCGCAAATAAGAGTTATGAGAAACTGGATAAGCTTTTATTTTCAATACGCGTTCCAATTCAAAAAACATTGACAATCAATTTTTTATTTTTTAACTTTTATAATAAAAATTGAAGAATAATTCGTACTTTCAACATTTATAATAAAAATTTAAAAATAATTTATATTTTTATTTTTAATAATAAAAATTAAAAAAAAATAACTTTTATTTTCAATTGCTAAAATAAAAATTGAAAATAAGAGTTAAATTATAATTTTTAAATAAAAATTTAAGTTTAATTGTTTTTTTATAATTATTTTTTAAGATGATAAAAATCAACAAATAACTTTTATTCAATAATTTAATACCAAGCACTTATATTTATATAATCAAAACTTAATAATTATTGTGATTTTATTCTACTTTTTTTAATCAAACATTTGTTAGCGAAAAATTACATGCACATACACTGTACGAAAAGTCCAAGCACCTTAATAAAAAAAAAACGGGCTTAAAAATATTTACAATAATTTTCTTAAATATATTATTTAAAAAAATAAAATAAATTTAAGTGCAAAATACAAAAAAACAAAATTAAAACAAAACCTTAATTGAAAAGCTATAAATTAATTACATGCAATGATTTTCAAAAATGAAGCACATTTGTATTACATCATATTATATATTATATCGATAGAGCCATGTTCGTCCGTCCGACCGTCTGTGTGAGCTCCTAGATCTCAGAAATTATAGGAGCTAGAGCAACCAAATTTGGCACACGGACTTCAATAAGTCCACACAGATCAAGTTTGTTTGAAATTGCAAAAAGCTATTGTTATTAACGGTATCTATTAATTAAAGCTATCATCCTACTTGATCGCAACAAACTCGGACAAATAGAAAGGTGGTAATGGCTGATTTAAGTTTAACGCAATGTACGTGCCTAAAAGCATGCAATAAAAAATATTTTAAATTTATTTAAATAAGTAACGGGTATCGTTGGTAGCTCAACTAAAGCCTATCCCCTTTTTCTTTCCCTTTCCCCGTTTCCCTTTATTTTTAAGTACTCTCCGTTTCTAACCTGTGCACATTGCTCCTCCTTGACGTTCAACATTTGCTTGCAACAACAAATGACCTCCTTTAGCGTTCCCACTTGACGTTGCACCACATCGAGTTCTCCGCGCAGCGATAGATTCTCAGCGTTGGCCAGTTGCAGGGCCAATTGCGCGTTGGCCAACTCAATGTTGGCATGGCGACTGCGACTGCTGGGATTCTCATCATCCTCGTCCACAGGTGCTAGCTCTGCTTGAGGCTCTTCCTCTTTGGGCATCTCAGGATCATCATTAGCTCCTTTAAAATAAAAGAGAAAAATCATAATACAGTCCATTCAAAATATCAATTTATTTAAAATTTGTAATTTGTAATATGCTAGTATTGTGGGTCTTAAATCTATGCACTGAGGAATTATTGAATATTGTTTACAAACTTGTACAAAATGCAAAAAAAAAAACAAATTTTATATATTTTCGTAAAAAAATATAATATTTTCTTGACTAAAATGATTATTTGTCTATATTTTTTATCAGTGTACTTTGCACAAGTATAAATAACCGCATTTCTTTTTAAAATACAAAATCTTTAATGCAGTTTTTCCTTTTTTTGCGTTTTGTTGCTTATAATTCGCAAGCAGTTCATCCATTTTTTTCAACTTTTTTATTATTAACTTTTTAGTTTGAAAATACTATATTAGTTAAATACGTAAATTAAAAAACAGTCCGAAATTTTGTTTAACTGTTCAGCTTTATAATTTATATTTGATTTAATTTATTTTCATTTAATTATTACAAAATTGTTTTAAAACTAAATGTAAAATGTTCAATTAAAATGTGGAGATATTAAGTACTAAATAATTGATTATTTTGCATTGTTTTATTTTAAAGCTATTTTTTATACCTAATTTAATTTATTGTGAGTTAAATGTCACATAATTGCTTAAGCATGTTAAGTTAAATTTAGAGATTTTAAGTACTAAATAATTGATTTAGTTTTACCTTGTCGCAGTCGACGATTCTCCGCCTGCTCTGTTTGCAGCTGTTTGCGTAGACTCTGAATCTCCTCGCGCAAATCCTGGACTGCCGTTTGTCTTGCCAAACGCTTGTTGGCCAACTGTTCCTTGAACTCCGCCAGGCTTAAATCGGACTCTGGTTCTGGATCTTTCTGCTGCTCGGCTGATGACATGACTGTGGTGTTCTTTGGGCTTGAAGTGGTGTCTGGAAGAGGCGGAAGCTGCTCCAATAACAAATTCTCATGCTCGATCTCATTCCAGCGAGGCTCGTCATCCGCCTGGCTCGTTGTTGTTGTCTCTTCTGATTCATTTGCATTCGTTGAAGACTCGGTATTGCCCATTCTTGCAGCGCTTTCTTCTGCTGTCTTCGTCGGCCTTTGTCTTCAGATCGAGAACAAAGAAAAACCGAAGCGATCCGATGCCAAAATGCACTCGATTTATTGCAGTTGTTGTTTACGTTTTCCTTTTCTTTGCTTTTCTTTGCTGGCAATCGTTAATGCGACTTTTCTTTTAGTACAAAGAGCTCTTCAGTTCTTTTTCAAGTTGAAACAACCAACAACAACAAAATAGAAAAGAAAACAACACACACATTTACATATACATATATAGAACAAGTATTATACTATTATTCTATATATATATATATTCGATCACACGCGCGATTTCGCAATAATTATTGACTTTCACTTTTGCTATGAACCAAATGAAAACTTGGCCACATTTTATCAAAAATGTCTCAAGTCTTGGACTATATAAATATATCTATATATTAGTATAGGTAAGATATATAGCTATAGGTAAGAATGTTGAAGTAAATCTATAGTATACACATGTGTTAATATATATGTATGTACGTTGGAAAATTTTCTATTTTCTATTATTTTCTAAACGACGCGTCGTTGAGGAACTTTTCACTTGGCCGCCTCGTTTCAAACTGAGAACTCTTCTAATAACGTTGGCTATTTTTAACAAAATAACATTTTCCACACTCTCGGAATATGCTCGGAAAATGGTTTTCGCTCTCTTTACTTGATGTTGAAACTATCAACACAAAAAGCTTTTTCTCTCTCTCAATGATCATATGTTGTGTTAAATTTGCATGCAGGATACTCTCTCTGTCATTATTGTTTTTTCCCAGAATTCCTTAAACTATGTTTCTAAATCATAGTATGCATTTGAATTAAATAAATACGATCATGTCACATGCATAAAATATGTTTAAATTTAGATGGACACGTCAAGTCGATCTAGAATGATTGTGACTAACAGAAAAATGAAATCAAGCAGTTGCCACATTTGATCAAAAAAAAATATAATACATGCAGTGAACCACTAATGTCTTCATGCACCTTAAATTTGTCATTTTTGCGTATAAAAAAGATGTTTTGATGCGGGTTTCTTATACAAATCTTTTATTCACTTAAATTCCGTTTGTATGTTACAAAAATTTCAGTTGTCCATTAAGTACCCATGGAAAATTTTGAATTTAAAAAAAAGTAGATTTTTCAACTTTTTTCCTCGATTTTTTAAAATAAATATTTTGTTGCAGAAACATTCTTCAAACAATTCTAAAAGTGACTGCAAAAAAATTTTTTTTAACCCAATTTTCCTCATTTTCATACAAAAAGTGTCTTTTTAGTAGTTGTATCATTCGAACGGAATTTAAGTGAATAAAAGATTAATATAAGAAATTCGCATCAAAACATCTTTAATTTACCCAAATTTGACAAATTTATGGTGTATACAGACATTAGTGGTTCACTGTACTTAGTTCTGAAGCGTGTCAGCTTTTGTACCCTATTTATATTGTAAGCATTTTCAAGCAACAATCTTCCTGTTTCCTGTCACATCTCTGATTATACTTCGAAAACAGGAAATATTCAAATGGATGTCTCAAAAGTTGAATGAGTTCAGAATTTCCAAAACTGCGAAGCAAAAATCTTATCTACAGTTTGCTTTCGCAATTTGGTAATCTTTAAATGATCGCACAGTCAAAGCAACTTTTTGCTTTCTTCCGATTTATATCAAGGAAAGCAATTAATGATTATTGAAATTTTAATTAATTTTATTTGTTTCGCCCTAAATTATACTTGTGTAAGATTTTTCCCCAATATTTTTGTATAGCCCTTTAGAAGAAACCCAGAGGACCCATTGAAATGAAATGTATTTAAAATGATGACGCAATCTTATTTTAAAAGTGAGTTTTATTTTGAGCGCAAAAAATAAAAACCATATATAATGATTATTTGTGAGCTTTATTTTATCGCTCAAAATGAAGAAAACCTTTAAAAATCTTTAAATAATCATTACAACGTCATTTTTTTTAATATAACTCATAATGATTTCGGTCCGTGGTCGTGATGCTTTCGTCACTAGCGCAGACTGCCGTCCGCAGTGATAAGATTCTTCTGAAGCCTTTAAAAGTTCGAATCATACTAGTTTAAGTGCCCAAAAATCTCGAACTTATCTCAAAATTTAATTGTTACTTGTGATTTATAAATGTTTTTTAATAAAGTTGAATTCTTCCAGTCAATTGACGGGACTAATATACAAAGAAGGGCATTAATTGTACGCGTTTTAGAGGTGACAAGAAAGAAATTCTAAGACCTTATTATATCGATCTATTACAATTTTTTGTAAACTGCACAAAAGGCACTTTTTGTATGAAAAGGAGGAAAAAGGGGTTAAAATAGTAATTATTTGAGTTTTCAAAAAATTATAAAAAATACTATTGAAGAGATTTTTGAAAAATTTCTTTCGCAGTCACTATAATAATTGTTTGAAGAATTTTTTTTGCATCAAAACATTTTTTTAAAAAATCGAGGAAAAAAGTTTCAAAATAGACCATTACAAGAATTCAAAATTTTCAATGAGTACTTAATGGGTTAAGGAAAGTTTTGTATCATTCAAACGGAATTGAAATGACCCTTCCATTGATGCCAAAATGTACATGAAGTAGTTTCAAATTACAAGTAGATTAAACTTTACTATGTATTTACTTTACTATTCTAAATTAAGCAAGTATTTGTAATCACTGAATTTGTGCTCAACGTCTCGACTTGAAGCAGAACATTTGCCGTGTAATAATCATTGTCTCACTGTTGACGATGCAGAAGGCGACATTGTGTCGCCAATTTTGTGAGCAATTTGAGCTACTGGCTGCGCTTTACAGGGTATTTACATGGAGCAGCATGTGGAAAACAGTTGCTTGTGTTTGCATTGTTTTTTTAGATGCGCTCGCACAAAAGTTTGCCGAAAAGTTTCAAATGAAAATGCATTTTGCAACACATTTTTCCACTGGCAACGGCAATTTTTTTTATTTTTCAGAGTAACTTGGCCATTTGAACAAAAAAAGAGCGGGAAATACGCAGCAATGACTTTGAATGAGCAGAAAGGGAAGACACACATTTGGTAGGGTTTCCTGAGTAAAGAGAGAGAGAGAGAGAGAGAGCGAGAGCGAGAGAGAGCGAGAGGGGAGACACTCGAAGAGACAGCTCAGGCTTGAAAATGAAAATCAACAATGCAATTTGCCATGTTGTCTCTTTGTTGGCACAGTCAGTAGTAAAAAAAAAAAAACAGACACATAGTCAAAATAAAATGTAAGCGACTAAAACTTGAAACTTGCTAACCAGCCACGCCCACAATCCAACGCCCTCCGCCCACCGCCCACTGTCGCCATTGCTGATGCAGTCTTGATGCCATTATCATCAAGTTTGGTCGAGATTGCATCAGGCGAAAGTAACAAGAACAAGAAGCAAGCACAGTGCCAACCAAAAAGTAGACACCACACAACAAGTAAAAGAGACACAAAGAGAGAGAGCGAGATAAATACCTTAAGAGAATGTGCATTGTGTTCATTATAATGGAATAATAAACCGAAGCGTCGTTGTATTTTCTCAAGTTTCACAAAGTTCTTCAGTGACTGACTAAAGTTAATAATAACTAGCAGACAGGGCTACAGTCGATCGACTCGGCTGTGCCAGACCCTGTAACTATTCTGTAAAAATGGAATTTGTAATAATAAAATTATTCTTGAAAAATCTTACGAAAACTAAAAAATTATTTGAAGCTACATTTTAAAAAATACAAAAAATTGAGAACAAAATATACCAAACATTTAATCACGTTTGAGAATTTTTGTATATTCAATTTTGATTATAAAAAGGTAATAGAATAAAAAGCATTTTTAAGTTTCAATAATAACAATTTTATTTATACAGGTGTGCTACAGAATTGAGAGAAAAGCAATGCAGCTCGAAAAATTTCTTAGTGCCACAGAACTTCGAGTGATTAATTTTTTTTGAGAATGTATACCAACCTTTTTGAACTAGGCTTCCAAGGGTTTCCTTAACAGCTTTTTAAGTTTATCATTGCAGAATAATAGCTTTTTATTTTATTTCTTTTTTTATTAATATAATTTAATTTATTTATGTAATAATTGATATTGTAGTTTAAAAATAAATTAAAAATTATTGGCGCGACAAACAATAAAACTTACTCGACAACTTCAAATTCTAAATTTCGGACAAAAAATGTGACATTATTCTCATGGCCGTGGATTGAGCGTTAATTTTGTTTCCCTCAAAAATTTTCAGATGAGTTGAATGTGAAATGAAATTGACATAAAATTCAAGTGGAAGAGATTTCTGTAGCACACCTGACAATTATTTTTAACTTGAATAAATCCATTTTGTTATTTAGAAAACATTTAAAATAAGAGTTATTTTACAAAACTTTTTAAATTTATATAAAAAATTTATTTATTTAATGTCTACTTAGAGCAGTTGACCGAAAATACTTTTAAAAATTTAAAAAAAAAATCATGCAACTTAATGGGATATTAAACTAATATGAATTATAAATTATTATAAATAATTTTGTATTATTATAACATCCGTTCGAGCATTGGACATAACTTTTGTAGTTTTACCCTTTTTTGGAGGTCGCCAACTTTTTAGACGCACTGTAAACTAATTTTTCTTTTAAATTTTGTAATTTTTTCAATAAATTATCATACCAAATACAAAAAAAAAATAGATTTATAAAATCTTTACGCGTTTTCTTTCTTTCCACAATAAAGAAAAAAATAATAGACCCTTTGAGCCGTTTAAGTACAGGGTCTAATTAGAAGCTTTTTGGCATTCCACATATCCCTAGTGGTTAATTAGAACAGCTTTAAACCCAAATCGTTGTCACCGCAAAGCAATTGGACAATGTAAGGACTTGTATGCATCTACATATGTGGACAGATTCTGTCAAGGAGTCATAAATAATGCAACAAACTTGCGCATATTTTGCAGCTTAAACTGAGACTGAGACAGAGAATGCCAAACGAGAACCAAGACAACAACAAGAGCGAGAACGAGACAACAAGATGACTTCATTATGGAAGCAACACGTTGACACTTCCGACTTTCGGTTCATTTCCGTTGCATACATTTATATTTAATACATACAAATCGTTGCAGAACTTACGTGCTGACAGTTGCAATCCGCGCAATCAGCACACACACGTTTTGCAAAACTCATGCACAATTTACATAATAAGCTGGCATAATAAAAATAACAATGCATTTTACACTTTGTTTTGGCGCGCAACCTGTTGACATTACTGCAAGTATTCATGTTAGCAGAAGGTAACGTTCAGAATTAAGTCACTGCTACGTCACAAGTGCTAGAAAGCACTGCTTGCACCAGTGTTGCCAACTCTTCGGGACATGAAAAAGCCCAAATAGCCTTTGAAAAAAGCTTAAAATAGCTAAAAAAAATTTGTTGATAGCTAAAAAAAACGCTAGAGTAGTAAAACGATATTTTTATTGATTTAATCCAGTGTTTTTGGAATATTTTGATGCAAAAAAATTCTTCAAACAATTCTAGGAGTGAATGCAAAAAAAAAAACTTGAAAAATCTATTCGCTAATATTTTTTATGAATATTTCAAATTTGCTAAAAATTTGAGAAAGTAAGGGGGTGTGAAGACATTAGTGGACCACTGTATATATTTTATGCATTTACACCTTTCAATCGCGATGGTATAAAGCTCGATTCAATTGATTTCATAGTTAAAAACGATCAAATTTAATGCTCTTTTGGCTTATCGATGTTTTTGTGCCATTCAAATGGAAAAAATACTACCAAGTGTTTAAGTGTGGCATCGTAGAGCATAAAAATACATGAAGCTACCAGATGTTTTCAAAAAGCTAAAATTATTTTTGAAGTAGCTAAAACTCCCGCTACCCGCTGTTACCCCGCATTAGCCAATTGCAGCCCACTAAATCTGTCGGGAAAATAGCTAAATTGGCAACACTGGCTTGCACCCTGTTTAAACATTGTGACGTCGCAACGATGCTGCGTTCGCGTGACCTTATAAAATATAACAACTTGTCAGATTTGAAAAGCGAGAAAAAAAAAACAATTAACCCTTTCAATGGCCGCGTTCACCAGAACTAATCAACCAGTAATCATATTTTGTTTGTTCGATAACAAAGCATCACAATCACAGAATTTCAGCGTACTAGTTTGGTGATGAATTTTCAGTCATCATAAATCACAAAATTTGAAATCATGATTGCTATTCACTGCATTTCACCAGAATAATCATGCAAATTTCATCGATTTTCTCTTGTCGATTTGTTCTGGTGAACATGGCCAATGAGTGCTTATAATTTATTTTTTATTTATTTGTATATTTCACTATAACTTTATAATATTAACTTCTTATATGTGTAAATACAGCAGTTATACTCATATTATTATTAAGCATATTATTACTACTGTAAATATACTCATGTAAATACATAACCCAGAGCTGAAGGCCTTAGCCGCCATTGCTCCGTACCTCTAAGCTAGCTTGTAATTTTACATTATACGATAGCTCTACATAAATAAATAAATAAAAAAACTTCTTATATATTTTTTAAATCTAAACGGTCAGATTTTGTCAACACTCGTGACGTCACATTGCCGTTTTGGCGCACACAACCTTGTAAAATCACAGCTGCCTGGCCTGCAAGTGAGTTGGCAGCGCTGTCGATATACATGCGATTGTTATCGATTGCTTAGCTAGCACGTGCAACGGCAAGAAACGATTTCAGTTTGTTTACAATTTTTTAACTGAGAAAACCTGAATAAAATGAACAAAATGAAAGAATATCCAGAGCTAACAAATACGCGGCCGGAGTTTAAACAGATACCCAAGTCGCTGAATAAGGTAAGAAGTGGTTAAAGGTGTAAAACAGATGTTTAAAGTAATTGTTTTTGTTGTGACAGCATTTGGCGAACTTGGGAGCACCGCATGTGGATTCATTCGACGAGATGCTGAGCGTGGGTTTAGAGAACTTGGTGCGGCACATGGTGCCACAGCAGTTCCAGACGCCCGCCGGCGAACAGATCAGCGTGCACGTGGAGGGCATATATATAGCGAAGCCAGCGGTGCCGCTGGACGTGATCGATGTGCGGACGCGTCAAGTGTATCCCACGGACGCGCGACAGCTGCATGCCACCTACGCGGGCATGTGCTCCGTCCGGCTCGGCTGGCGTGTCAATGGGCTCGAGAAGCCGGCGATTAACATGGATGTGGGGGAAGTGCCGGTGATGTTGCGCTCCAGCGCCTGTAATCTGCACCAGGCGTCGCCCGAGCAGATGGTGCAGCATGGCGAGCACGACAGCGAGTGGGGCGGCATCTTTGTGATACGCGGCAATGAGAAGATCGTGCGCATGCTAATCCAGACGCGCCGCAATCATCCGATCTGTGTGAAGCGCTCGTCGTGGCGGGATCGCGGTCACAACTTCAGCGAACTGGGCGTGATGGTGCAAACGGTGCGCGAGGACGAGCTGTCGCTGACGAATGTGCTGCATTATCTGAACAACGGCACCGCCCGCTTCATGTTCTCGCATGTGAAGCGTCTGTCCTACGTCCCCGTTTGCCTGATCCTCAAGTGCCTGATGGACTACAGCGACGAGCAGATCTACAATTGTTTGACCCGGGGCTACGAGTCGGACCAGTACTATCTGGGCTGTGTGGAGAGCATGCTGCGAGATGTGCAGAACGAGGGCGTCTATACTTCGGCTCAGTGTCGCTCCTTCATTGGCACCCTGTTCCGCTCCCGCTTCCCGGACGTGCCCGCCTGGCTGCCGGATGAGGCCGTCACGGATTTCATACTGCGCGAACGCATCATGGTTCACCTGGCGACGAACGAGGAGAAGTTCCAGCTGATTGTGTTTATGGTGCAGAAACTGTTTCAGTGCGCCCAGGGCAAGCACAAGGTGGAGAACGTGGACTCGGCCATGATGCAGGAGGTGCTGCTGCCGGGACATCTCTACCAGAAGTATCTGGGCGAGCGCCTCGAGATGTGGCTGCTCCAGCTGCGCAAGTGTCTGCTGAAGAAGCTCAACACGGCCGACGCCCTCGTCAGCAGCAGCATCATGACGCAGTGCATCCGGCAGGCGGGCGGCATTGGACGCGCCATCGAATCGTTTCTGGCCACGGGCAACGTCAACACGCGCACGGGCCTCGGCCTGATGCAGAACAGCGGCCTGGTCATCATGGCCGAGAACATCAATCGCATGCGCTACATGTCCCACTTCAGGGCCATCCACCGCGGCTCCTACTTCACCACCATGCGCACCACGGAGGCGCGCCAGCTGCTCCCCGACGCCTGGGGCTTCATCTGTCCCGTGCACACGCCCGACGGCACGCCCTGCGGCCTGCTCAACCACCTCACGCTCACCTGCGAGCTGTCCAGGCGACCCGATCCCAAGCTCGTCCAAGTGAGTATCAATCCTGTCCTGGAAAAACACTAAAAGATACAAGTGGGAAAGGCTATAGTCGAGCTCCCGACTGTAAAATATCCGTTACTTGTTTAAAAAAAATTAAAATATTTTTTATTGCATACTTTTGGGCACTCACATTGCTTAAAAGCTTAAATCAGCCATTACCACCTTTCCATTTGTCCGATCTTGGCTACGATTTGCTAGGACGACAGCTAATAATAGTAGTTAACGTTAATTACCATAAAAAGAACGTAATTTTTTAAAAACGGTGCTTGTGGTGGCTTTTCGCGATTTGCGTGAGGTTTATGGAAGTCCGTGTGTCAAATTTGGTCGCTTTAGCTCTTATAGTCTTTGAGATCTAGGATCTCACACATATTTTATTTAAATAAGGTGTAACTTTTTTACCTATAAGTATAATATCTTCGGAGATATTTTAAATTTTCCAATTTTAACGATTTTAAAGAAAAATTTACTCGTTTTAAAACGTCTTCTGAATTTCACGGCGCAGGTTAATTCTATTGAATATATTGTTGGCAACTAAACTTGAAAGGTGCATTTATTTTCTCACATTTGGAGTAAACATATGTTACATATATATTGTCCGATATTAAAAGAAACCATCTGATTAAAAACAATGGAATCGCTTACAGTTATCCCTTAAACAGCCGAAGTTGCATTTAGGCCACGTTGGGATCGAAAGAGTTAAATGTAGCACAGACTGAGAATTCACATTTTAGGTCGAATCATCATAATGGCTGTTTTAAGGGAGTAAGTCATTCCCCGAAAGTCGTACCAATTGACGCCTTTGTTGTATCCATTGTCATTATACGTTCCCGTCAATTGGCTGTAAGAATTAAAGTCTATTATCAAAGCTCTAAGAAATAATTAACATTACATCCTACCTGATCTGACAAGCGTTATACCACCAGGCACCAGTACCGTCAGTGGCGCAGTTTCCATACTTCCAATTGTCATTATCCTTATCAAATGTAGTAAATTTCCTGCCACGATGATAATCGAGTGAATCCCCAGCTGTTCCATTCGCGTTGCCCAGAGTGTGTAATTCATATTGTTGATTCTCATTGCCGATTGCAAATTCATCATAAGTCTCGAATCTTTGATCTCCCTCAAAGTCCTCGAGAACAACAAGTAATTCCTGCCGCCTTTCTGTAGTCATCGCGTGGATTTTGTCCAAACCCAAGAAATATTCACCATCTAGATTTCCAAATCCATTTTTATACTCAGTCCAGTTGCGATAAAAGTTGACGCTTCCGTCCATCCGTCGAAGGATAATCGTCCAGCCTCCTCCTCGAGTTTCAGCATCACAGACCGCCTTAAAAGGTTGAATACTAAACTTGGGAACAAGAATGTCATGGATTCCACTAGAGTTGGCCTTAGTACAGTGTGGATTAAACCACAAACTGTGTTTATCCGATTCGTTGACAAATCCCTCTACCAACTTTCCTAGTCGATCCACCTCCGCGCTGAGAGATTGAATATGCGATTCCTTCTGAAGGACATCCTTGTTCTGTTTTTCCAGGTCCACTCTTAAGGATTGGATATGCGCTTCCTTATCAAGTTTCTTCTGTTGTTCCAACTCTGCTCCAAGACTCTGGATATCTGTTCTAAACACTTGGCTATCCGCTTCCTTATCAACTACGCACTTCTTCTGTTGTTCCAAATCCTCTCTTAAAACTTGATTATCAGCCCTGAGAGATTGGGTCGCTGATTCCTTTTCGTTCTTCAGGCTGTCCAGCTCGGCTCTAAGACTCTGGATATCCGTTTTGAGCACTTGGATATCCGCTCTTGAAGATTCATTATTCGCTTCCTTGACATCTACACAATTCTTCTGTCGTTCTATCTCTGCTCTTATGAACTGTATATCCGTTCTGAGAATTTGAGTATCCGAATCCTTGGCCACTTCATTTGTCAACTTTTCTTTCAACTCGGATAATTGAGAATTTATTGTAAGAATTACGTTCGTTTCATTATATTCGGAAATGTGAATTCCATAAGAGGACAGAGTAAATGTACTTATTAAGAATATTATATAAATTATTTTCTGCCACATTTTGCGACTTTTCTTTACTGGATTCGAAAGCAGACTGACTGAATTGAATTTCGAATAGTAGCGAAGAAGAGATTTTTAAAATTTGTCTAAATGAGAAATAATTAATTCTGTAGCGATACAATTTATATACATTTTAATATATATATTATAATTTACAAATACACACTCGCATGCGTTCATTGAGATATACGATTATTATTATATTATTTGAACCGACTTGACTCGAGATTCTTGGAATCGTCCAAATATATACACTCCCCGAAATTTAATTAAAGGCACCTTATTTTTGCATGAAAAATTATGACTGGCGATAACGGTATCTTAAATTCGTTTTTAAATATTGTTATTTATCTAAGTAGTATATTTTAAGATTCGTAAAAATCATTTACCGTTAGATTTTATATTTTTAATTTAATTTTTTGTAAGAGTCTATTTTTTCGACTTTTATCCTCGGTTACTGGAAAAAAAATTTTTTGATGCAAAAAAATTCTTCAAACAATTCTAAGAGTGCATGCAAAAAAAAATTTCAAAAATCTCTTCGCTTGTATTTTTTATGATTTTTTGAAAATGGCACAAAAGCCACTTTTTGTATGAAAAATGGATTATTTCCTCCTTTGCAATAGAAAATATTTTAAATTTAAGTAAATTAGTAACGGGTATCTTATAGTCTTATAGTTATAGACTATAGCCTTTCCTACTTGTTTTTTTTATATAGTTTAGTTTAACATTTTTTGAAACTTCCCTTTATTTCAAATATCAAGCGTGCCACAGAAATCGCTTTCGCTTGAATTTCACAGGAATTGGTCATTTACGTGAATTGGAATTGGTAATTTAAGTGAAATTCAAGCGAAAGCGAGATCTGTGGCCCCCCCGATTTATCAATTTCCAATCCTTAAACTAAAATGTTTTTTAATCTTTTGATTATTTTCCTTGACTCTGTTTATTTTTTAATTTTTTAAAATCTTTCCGATTTTTTTAGCAAACTCCATATGTTTCTAATTTATGTAATCTAAATATTTTCTTTCTAAAGTTTTCAAATATCTTTGTTTTTTTTTTTATAGTTTAGTTAAGAATTTTTTTGTAATTCGAAATTAAACTAAAATTTTCTTTAATATTATGATTATTTTCATTAACTCTGTTAATTTTTTAATTTCTAGCACAAAAATATTTCCAAAACTGTCAAATATCTTTGTTTTTTTTTTCGAATTTTTTTAAATTCTTTTTTATTTAAAATATTCATCAATTTCCAATTCTTTAACTAAAATGTTCTTAATTTTATGATTATTATCCTGGACTCTGTTTATTTTTTAATTTCTAAAAATTTTTTTAATTTTATTTATCAAATTCCTTTTGCTTCTAATTTATGTAATCTAAATTTTTTCCTTCTAAAATTCTCAAATGACTGTTTTTTTTTAATTTTTAGAATATTTTGAAATTTCTCTTTATTTAAAATATTAATCAATTTCCAATCCTTAAACTAAAATGTTTTTTAATCTTATGATTATTTTCATTGACTCTGTTTTTATTTTTAAATTTCTAAATATTTTCTTTCTAAAATTCTCAAATATCTTTGTTTTTATACCCTGTGCCCATTGAAAATGGTCAAAAGGGTATATTAGATTTGTGTGATGTATGTAACAGGCAGAAGGAAGCATCTCCGACCCCATAAAGTATATATATTCTTGATCAGCATCAACAGCCGAGTCGATTGAGCCATGTCCGTCTGTCCGTCCGCCCGTCTGTCCGTCTGTTTGAACGTGTCGATCTCAGAGACTATAATAGCTAGAGACTTCAAATTTGGTGTGTAGGTTGCTGGATACCGGGCGCAGATCAAGTTTGTTTTTAAATTTGGATCGGACCACTATATCATGTAGCTGCCATAGGAACGATCAGTCGAAAATCAAGTCTCAGTATGAAAAACTTTTTTTGTTGTTTGAGATATCTCAACCAAACTGACAAAATATGCATACGGGATGGCTCCATACATTCTGACCAGATTTGCTTGAAATCGGATCTCTATATTATATAGCTGCCATAGGAACGATGAGTCGAAAATCAAGTCTTAGTAGGAAAAACTTTAATGTTGTTTGAGATATTTCAACCAAACTGACAGAGTATGCATAAAAGATGGTCCCATACATACTGACCAAATTTGATTGAAGTCGGATTACTTTATCATATAGCTGCCATAGGAACGATCAGTCCAAATAAAGTCTTGGTATGAAAATCTTTTTGTCGTTTGAGATATCTTTATAATAAGTACGGGGTCTCCGACAGTCGAGTACCGCTCGACTGTAGCACCGCCGACTAGTTTTATTTTTAAATTTCTAAATATTTTCTTTCTAAAATTCTCAAATATCTTTGTTTTTTTAAGAATTTTTTTGAAATTCCTCTTTACTTTGATTATTAATATATTTCCAATCCTTAAATTTAAATGTTTAAATTTTCCGTGACTCTGTTTGTTAATTTCTGAAAATCTCTGCCACTTTTCGCCCTGATCAGGCCATTCCCGGCAAGCTCTTTGAGATGGGCATGCTGCCGCTGACGACGCACCACAACCATCCGGACGCCAAGCTGTACGTGGTGTTCCTGGACGGGAAGCACCTGGGCCACATTTTCCAAACGGACGCCAACAAGATTGTCGAGGATTTGCGCCATGCCAAGATTGCGGGTGAGGTGCCCGCCATGATGGAGATTGGCTATATACCGTACAAGAAGAACGGCCAGTTTCCGGGTCTCTATCTGTCCACGGGTCCGGCGCGCATGATGCGTCCGGTGTGGAACATCAAGTGGAAGCGGGTGGAGTACATTGGGACACTGGAGCAACTGTATATGGAAATAGCGCTGGATGAGGCGGAAATCTATCCGGAGTTCACCACCCACCTGGAGCTGTCCAAGACGCACTTCATGAGCAATCTGGCCAACCTGATCCCCATGCCGGACTACAACCAGTCGCCGCGCAACATGTACCAGTGCCAGATGGGCAAGCAGACGATGGGCACGCCGTGCCTCAACTGGCCCAAGCAGGCGGCCAACAAGCTGTACCGCCTGCAGACGCCAGCGACGCCGCTGTTCCGGCCCGTCCACTATGACAACATTCAGATGGATGACTTTGCCATGGGCAGCAATGCCATTGTCGCGGTCATCTCGTACACGGGCTACGACATGGAGGTAGGGATTAGGGTTGTCGAATATTTTTAAAATATCGTATCGATGATATTTTCTGTTTTAAAAAAATATCAAAATGATATTTAATATATCATTTTAAAATATCGATATATTGATATATTTTGATATTTTTTTTTTACTTAACAAAAAAAAAGAAAAAAGTAATACGCCCCACAGTAAAAAGAGATAGTCTTATTTATCAAACATTACAATATATTTCATCAAAATACAGTTCATTTCAGTATATATTTCCATACATATTTTTAAAATTAATAAGTACACTCTTTCTTTTACTATAACAGCTATTGTAAGTCAAGTCTTCATATTTAAAAAATATATTTGGAAAGGTCATCTAAATTCCTGTATGAATGAAGCATAACTTTCCTTAACCCAATAAGTACCCATTGAAATATTCGAATTTTAAAGAAAGTCAACTTTCAAAACTTTTTTCCTCGATTTTATAAAAAAAAGATTTGGGACGCAAAAACATTCTTCAAACAATTCTAGGAGTGACTGCCAAACAAAATTTTCAAAAATCTTATAGCTTATATTTTTTATAATCTTTTGAAAATTGCTTAAAAGGCACTTATTGTATGAAAATTACGAAAATTGCACTTTCGCAAAATATCAAAAAAAAATATCGTATATTTGATATGTATATCGCCAAATCTAATATCGCGATATAAATATATCCTTTTTTATAAAAAATATCGATATATTGATATTTTGATATATTTTCAACAACCCTAAGGGAAACACACATGGAGATTTGATTCCAAAAAACATACCAGCAAAAATACATTAGAACATTTTTTTTTGCATTCACTCTTAGAATTGTTTGACAAAATTTTCTGCATCAAAATATTCCTGTGAAAAAAGTAGACTTTCGCATAAATCTGAAATTTTCGAAGGGTACTTAATGGGTTAAAGAAAGTTTTGTGTCATTCAAACTAGAGGTCTGCATGAATGCACTCAAAATGACAATTGAAGCGTTCACACTCAGAATGAACGAGTGAATATGAATTTGAGCTCAAAAATCTTTGGCTGTATGAAGGCTCGTGTGAGACTTAGTAGGCTAACACTCAAACGTAGAGGCCTGAATGTGAATGACAGAGAAGTTGAAATTGGTTTGAGTTCATTCAAATTAACCAGAAAAATTTTATTTTGAAAAATATTCTGCAATTATATGATGAACTATGAGCACTTCGTAAAAAGGAAAAAACTCCATTTATTTCTCAGAAATTAAAATAACTATAAAATATGTATTAACATACATATATGTATGTGATTAATCCCTTTTTGAATGTAGAAACATTATTTTTTAACGTTGTCTAGTTTGGGGCAATCACACTTTTTCACTTACAAAATTTCGTTCGTCTGAAAATACTTTTTCGCGGTTTGCTGGTATAGAAAGTATTTTGCAACTTTTTTTGTCTAAAAGCGGAAAAAAAATCTTTATGCATGTGCCACCAAGTCATGCTTATTATTGGCTTGATCTTGTGCGTTAATTTTTCCATCCATTTTTGCCATAAGTCGTAAAAAAAAGCTAAACTGAAATATTACATTCGAGTGATTCGAATTTGTTTGACAATGCCAATGTCACCTATCGTTTTTACACCTTAGTTCATTCGAACTCAGTTCGTATGAATGCCGAACGTTTGGAAGAAAACTTCACTCAAATACATATAAACTCAATCATAGTATGCTTTGCATTCAACTCATTCAGAACCATTCAATTGCATTCCTCTAATTCAGACCTCTAATTCAAACGGAATTTAAATGACCTTTCCATTGATGCAAATATGTTAACGATAACGGCTCAAATAAGCCTTAAATGTCCAAATTCGACCTGCATACTTTATGCCAGCGATGGGCACGAATTTATTAGAGTCTACCTAAGTTGGGAGCAGCCGCTGCTCCCGGAGCCACTGCGTGCCCACCGCTGCTTTATGCTGTGAGCCACTGTTTTATATTTTTTGGGCATTCTTTTATTGTTTTTAATTTTGTTGGCTATACAATATTTTAAAAAACTAAAACAACAGTTAATCATTTGATTAATCGATTATTTTTATTGTTCGTCGATTAATTGCAATTAATAATCGCGTAGCTTAAATTAATCATATGATTCAATAATCGATTAATACATTCTTTTTGCCATCCCTACATGCAGGACGCCATGATCATCAACAAGGCGGCCCACGAGCGCGGCTTCGCCTACGGCAGCATCTACAAGAGCAAGTTCGTCCAGCTGGCCAAGAAGCAGAGCTACTTCGCCCGCCATCCGCACATGCCCGAGCTGGCCAAGTACCTGGACACGGACGGACTGCCGCATCCGGGTGCGCAGCTCTCCTACGGCTGTCCCTTGTACTGCTACTTCGATGGCGAGGTGTCCACCTTCAAGGTGGTCAAAATGGACGAGAAGGAGGACTGCGTGGTGGACAGCATCCGGCAGCTGGGCAGCTTTGAGCTGACGCCCAAGAAGACGGTGTGCATCACGCTGAGAGTCGCTCGACCGGCGACAATTGGCGACAAGTTCGCCTCGCGGGCGGGACAGAAGGGCATCTGTTCGCAGAAGTATCCGGCCGAGGATTTGCCCTTCAGCGAGTCGGGTCTGATACCGGACATTGTGTTCAATCCGCACGGATTTCCCTCCCGCATGACCATCGCCATGATGATCGAGACCATGGCGGGCAAGTCGGCGGCCCTCCATGGCGGCGTCTATGACGCGACTCCGTTTAGATTCTCCGAGCAGAATACGGCCATTGATTACTTTGGCAAGATGCTCGAGGCGGGCGGCTACAACTACTACGGCACGGAGCGTCTCTACTCCGGCGTCGACGGACGCGAAATGACGGCGGACATATTCTTCGGCGTGGTGCACTATCAGCGACTGCGCCACATGGTCTTCGACAAGTGGCAGGTGCGTTCCACGGGCGCCGTGGAGGCGCGCACCAATCAGCCCATCAAGGGCCGGAAACGCGGCGGCGGCGTGCGGTTTGGCGAAATGGAACGCGATGCGTTGATATCGCACGGCGCCGCCTTTCTGCTCCAAGATCGCCTCTTCCACAACTCGGACAAGACGCACACGCTGGTGTGCCACAAGTGCGGCAGCATTCTGTCGCCGCTCCAGCAGATCGTCAGGCGCAACGAGTTCGGCTCGATGTCCTCAAAGCCGGAGACGTGTCGCCTGTGCGGCGACAACAGCGGCGTCTCCCTGATCGAGATCCCGTTCTCCTTCAAGTTCCTGGTCACCGAGCTCAGCTCGGTCAACATCAATGCCCGATTCAAGCTGAACGCGATCTAGACTCCTCACTCTGTTTGTTGACAATCCCAACTATCATAATCATACAACATTGTTTTAATAAAGTTAACTATGCCACAAAATCATTTACAATGGAATTAATATCATTTCATCTAGAAATCAATCATTTATCTACATTGAACTATGGCTACTTCTGTATTTTTGAAATGAACAGAAACAAAACAAGCGGTACAGTCGAGTACACTCGACAGTAATATACCCTGGGCCTAGGCCTCGACACGCCGAAAATTTGATGCCCAGGCAATTCTCATACTAATCCACAAATATCGAGTGATTTGAGCCAATTTACCCGATATCTTAAAATTTTAAAAATGAATTAATAGCTACTATTATTAGCTATCGTCCTACCAAATCGCAGCAAGATCGGACAAATAGAAAGATGGTAATGGTTGATTTAAGTTTCAAGCAATGCAAGTGCCTAAAAGCATGCAATAAAAACCTTTTAAGTTTTAACGGAAATCCTGAGCTCGACTATAGCCTTTCCCACTTGTTTTATTTATATGTACTTAGAACTGCCATTAAAAATCGTTTGACAAAATTGTTAATATCTTCACTATTGATGGCCCTATTTTGTTGAAAGTTTGTGATTAGTTTCTGGGCATGATCCTAAACACGTTGGTATTTTTAAATTTTAACTTAAAATCCAAAATAAATGGTGCTGTCAGTTTTTTATGAATTACGCACCCAGCATGGCATAATTTGAACATAAACTTATTCTGCCTGACATAATGGGGAGTCTGCATTCCACATTTGGTGGTCCTAGCTCTTACCATCTCTGAGATCCTTTCGCTTATACGGACGGACGGACAGACGGACATGGCTATATCGACTGTTATCGGCTGTTAATGCTGATCAAGAGTATAAATACTTTGCAGGTATATTTCAACGTATGCAATATACCCTTTACTTATTTTTTTTTTAAGTTACTCATTTTAAAACGTCTTCTGAACTTCACGAGGAATATAACTTTGATAAATAAACTTGAAATGTGCTTTTATTTTCTCACTTTTGGAGTAAACATATATATTGACCGATATTGTAGTGAATCATCTGATTAAAAACAATGGAATCGCTTAAAGTTATCCCTCAAACAGCCTAAATAACCACGTTGGGATCGAAAGGGTTAAATGTAGTACAGACTGAGAATTCACTATTTGGGTCGAATCATCATAATGGCTGTTTTAAGGGAGTAAGTCATTCCCCGAAAGGTATACCAATTGACGCCTTTGTCCCTGTCATTGTCTTTATACGTTCCCGTCAATTGGCTGCAAGAATTCAAGTTTATTAACGAAGCTCTAAGAAATAATTAACATTACATCCTACCTGTAATGACAACCGCCATACCACCAGGCACCAGTGTTGCGAAGGGCGCAGCTTCCATTCCCGTAGTCATTATCCTTATCAAATGTAGAAAATTTCCTGCCATGATGATAATCGAGTGAATCCCCAGCTGTTCCATTGGCTCTGCCCAGAGTGTGTAATATATATTGTTGATCCTCATTGCCAATTGCAAATTCATCATAAGTCTCGAATCTTTCATCTCCCTCAAAGTCCTCGAGAACAACAAGTAATTCCTGACGCCTCTCTGCAGTCATCGCGTGGATTTTGTCCAAACCTAAGAAATATTCGCCGTCTAGGTTTCCAAATCCCTTTTTATATTTGGTCCAGCTCCGCTTAAAGTTGACGCTTCCATCCATCCGTCGCAGGATAATTGTCCAGCCTCCATCACGAGTTTCAGCATCGCAGGCAACTTTAAAGCTTTGATTACTAAATTTGGGGATAACTATGTCATGGATCCCACTTAACTTGGCCCCAGTACAATTGTGTGGGTTAAACCACGAGCTGTGTTTATCCGACTCGTTGGCAAGTCTTTCTACCAACTCTCCCTGTTGTTCCAGCTCCGCCCTTAGGGATTGAATATCCGTTCTCAAGAGTTGAATGAAAGTAAATGTACTTAATATTACGACGACGACGATTATACAAATTATTGTCTGCAACATTTTGCGACTTTTCTTTTCTGGTTTCCAAACTAGACTGATTGAATCAAAATTGGAATTCTAGCGAAGAAGTGAATTCTGAAATACGATCATCGTAGCCACTTGCGTATGAAACTCAAAATAAACATAAAAATATCACTGCGCTAGTGACGAAAGCAGCACGAAGGGTGCGAAAGGAAGAATGGAAAATTTGCTATGACTGTTCGATCAGATCGAGTTATATACCGATCGATAGGTATAATTTTTAATTTAAAACTCACTCAGGGGCAAAATTTGATTGGGGGCAGGAAGTTTGGCCGTTGGAGCCTTTTGGTAAGATCTTTTCATTTTTAATTATTCTTATCAAAAACACGGGTCGAATGACTCCTCGATCATCAAAATCCGACCACGTTTTCGAAAAATCGCTAGTTTAGCGGGAAATTGCTAAAACCCGCTAAAATTAAAACCTCCACTGTATCCAAGCGATAGAAGCTACAGATATGAACTTAATACCTTTACATACATATGTACATATGTATGTATGTACTTAATATTATTCGTCACAAAATTGAATATCGGAATTGTTGGGGCATGAAAATGTTTTCGTCACTAGACTTATACCCCGTAAATAGGTTTTGTTTATAAGATACATAAACACTCCAAGCCGAACTCTCAGTCGCTATTGGATACGTCCCTTCCATTACGTACAACAAACTGCTGAGCATGCACTTATGTTGTACATACATATGTCCCACTCTCAAATACTCTCTTCTCTGCAACTCTCTCGCTCTCTCCCACTCTAGGGAACTCATCGCATAGGAAGCGCTTGGTGCTTAGCTATGCATATTTTGTCAGATTGGTTGAGATAACTGTCTCAATCAACAAAAATGTTTTTCATACTAAGTAAGATTTGATTTTCAACGGGCAGCTAAATGATATAATTGGTCCGAAGCAAATTTATAAGCAAACAAGCGTCTCCCCGCTTACTTCTGTTTGTTAAATAGATTTCACAGAACCATTATACCCATTTTTGCCCATTTTCAATGGGCATGTATTTAAATACATAATACTGGCATTCATTTTGTTTTCTTACACTTTAATATATATATTTTATTTATTTTCTATTTAAGCATCGTCATGTTTTTGATTTAATTTTAAACGACTTTTTAAAAACGTACGTAAACTATCGATTTTCACGGCTACCACCGCTGGCGCTCAATCATCGATGTGTCAACAGTGTCATCGATAGTTTTAGTTTTATAAAAGCAGAGTGTTTTGTTTGCCTATAAAACGTAACGAACTGCTTGTCTACCATTGGGCAGCGCCGGCTGGCTCATCGGTACTCCGGAGAAGTCCCACCCCATCCCTGGCCCGCAGTTCGCACAATCGATAACTACATCGATATACAAAACACAGGCTGGCATACGGAAAATCAACAACAGAAACAAGAAAAACCTGGAATAAATAACGACAAAGGTAAGCAAAATCAACGAAATGCAACAATAACAAACACTGCTTGCAGATTGTTCAGTACAAGGTGGATTTACTATTAAGGTGACGTCGTCCGATGTGGTGAGGTTACAATCATTTTCTCACCTCTCTCTCTCCGCTCTCAGAGAGACAAGCGCTAGAAAAAGATGGCGAGCGATTTACGTGCTGCACTCTTCGTTTGTTATTGTTTCAGATGACAGAAAAGAAAATGTTTTCGCAAAATAATTAAAACGAAATAATTCAAAATTATTTGTAATGTTTTAATTCATAATTATTATTTTCATTCTTTTCTTTCTACGAGTCTATTCGTAAAGAAGAAGACAATAAAAAAACATGCAATACACAACCTCCTTCGACAACGTTTGCAGGCATACTGTCAAATGTTTGTAGCCCCGAAAGAGAGCAGCTGTGGTGACAACGTCACCTACTTAGTAAATTCATCTTGGTTCAGTATATTCGTATCTTCGATAGTGCCATCGATAGTTTGCCAGCTCTAGCGATATTTAAATACCACAGATCACATCGCTATTTGGAGCACGTGTTGTTTGTTGTTGTCTCTGTGTTTTTATTCCTTCGCGATCCGAAAATGTTGGCGAAAAAACAGAGAATGGAAAAGGAAAGTGAATGCGAACCGATGGCAGTGCCACATACGTTGCAGGCCCGGCTCATATCGGACACGGGCGAGGAGGCTGGGCCGCCGATAGACTTGCCCGCGGGCATCACGACACAACAGTTGGGGCTCATTTGCAATGCGCTGCTGAAGAACGAGGAGACGACGCCGTATCTGTTCTTTGTGGGCGAGGACGAGATCAAACAGTCGCTGGAGGACACGCTCGATCTGAGCACCGTGGACACGGAGAATGTCATCGATATTGTGTACCAGCCACAGGCCGTTTTCAAGGTGCGCCCCGTGACCAGGTGCACCAGCTCCATGCCGGGACACGCGGAGGCGATTGTCTCGCTGCACTTCAGTCCGGATGGCGCGCATCTGGCGAGTGGCAGCGGTGATACCACAGTGCGTCTGTGGGATCTCAATACGGAGACGCCACACTTCACCTGCAGCGGCCACAAGCAGTGGGTGCTGTGCGTCGCCTGGTCGCCGGATGGCAAGCGCTTGGCCAGTGCCTGCAAGGCGGGCAGCATCATGATCTGGGACCCGGAGACGGGCCAACAGGTCGGACGCACGCTCAGTGGCCACAAGAAGCACATCAACGGGCTCAGCTGGGAGCCATATCACCAGAATCCCGAGTGCCGCAAGCTCGCCTCGGCCAGCGGCGACGGCGACTGTCGCATCTGGGACGTCAAGCTGGGCCAGTGTCTGCTCAACATTGCCGGACACACGAATGCGGTGACCGCTGTGCGCTGGGGCGGCGCTGGCATCCTGTACACCTCCTCCAAGGATCGCACCGTCAAGATGTGGCGTGCTGCCGACGGCATTCTCTGTCGCACCTTCGCCGGCCACGCCCACTGGGTGAACAGCATTGCGCTGAGCACCGACTACGTGCTGCGCACGGGACCCTTCCAGCCCGTCAAGGATCGCCTCAAGGCGCATCTCAGCATGAGCAGTAAGTGTTTTGATACCCTGCGGGTATATTAAGTTTGTGCAAGGTATGTAACAGGCAGAAGAAAGCATCTCCGACCCCATAAAGTATATATATCTTGATCAGCATCAACAGCCGAGTCGATATAGCCATATTGTCGTATAAGCGAAAGGATCTCAGGGATGCTGAGAGCTAGGACTACCAAATTTGGAATGCAGACTCCCTATAATGTCAGGCAATATCAGTTTATGTTAAAATATTGCGCCACCCACTTTAGGGAAGCCTTTAAATAATGATTAGTAATCATAATCATTAGTAATAAGATTATTTTTGTTTAAAAGTCGAACTAATGATTAAATTACGATTATTTTCGGTTTTGCCCAATTATATAATGATTAAGCTTACAAAAAATCAAAAATAATCTAAAATTATTACATTTATTCAAAAATAATTAGCAAAAAATCAATCTTTTTGAGTATAAGGATTATTTTAGAATTTTTTCTGATTATTTTTGATTACTTCTGATTATTTATGACTATAATCAATAGAAATATAATTTATATGACTATTACGGCAATCAAATATTGGACATCCGTAGATCGTGATCTCTCAGATGATCTATTTTTAATAATTGTATATACAAATCATCAGCAGTTTTTATTTCGGTAGGGTATTGGATTTTTCATCTGATTATTTCTGATTTGAATAATTGTATTCGATAATCAGAATCATTATTGATCTATATTTGTTAATCATAATCATTAGTAATCATAATCCATACCTGTTAAATAATGTTTAAAAGTAATATATTAAATACGAATTAAATTATTAGGGTTTTGCCCAATTATCTAATGATTACGATTAGAAAAAATCAAAAAAAAATCTAGAATTATTACGATTATTTAAAATAATCGGAAAAAATCAAAAAAAAATCAAAAATAATCGTTTTGGGGTATTTCGGATTATTTTTGATTTTTTCCGATTATTTCTGATTTTTTAGATTTTTTTAGATTTTTTACGATTATTTAGTAAAAAACCAAATTATTTTAAATTTTCACAATCAAAGTAGCCAATGCTTTTGATTATAGTTGCTTTTTGTGCTGTCTAAAGCAGTTAAATTCAGAAGAAAGAAGGAGGCAGCTACAACAACTCCGTAGCTCACTAGTTAGAGTTGCTGACCTGTCAGTTCCAGTTTGAAAAAAAACTGCGATTCCCCCCGTCATAAGTTCTTCGGAATGAAACGCAAAAATATATACTTCCCGCCATTAAAAAACAAAGCATAGTATTCAACTTTTTTTTTTTTAATCAAAAGAGTCAAGAAAATAATTGCTTGCAGAATATTGGAGAGCTAAGAGGAGCGCTCAAGAGGTCCACATTTATTGCGTTTACAATCGAAAACAAGATATAATAGTAGTTGGATTGTGATCCGATCCGACTATGAACATCTACAGTAAGTTTATGTTATTGAATATGTGGAAGACTCGAATGCTCAAATGTATTCTCAGGAGGGCTTTATATAACCAGCACAAAGCAACTATAATCAAAAGCTTTGGCTACTTTGATTGTGAAAATAATTTGAATTTTACTAAATAATCGTAAAAAATCTAAAAAAATCAGAAAAATCAGAAAAAATCAAAACTAATCCGAAATACCCCAAAACGATTATTTTTGATTTTTTTGATTTTTTCCGATTATTTTGAATAATCGTAATAATTCTAGATTTTTTTTTGATTTTTTCTAATCGTAATCATTAGATTATCACAAATTTTTCAACAGTGAATTATATAATCATTACGATTATTTCTAATAAATAATCTAATTGATTAGTAATTCTAATCGACATTTAACAGGTATGATATAATCACAAATTTTTCAACAGTGAATTATATAGTCACTACGACTACTTCCAAAAATAATCTAATTCATTAGGAATTCTAATCAAAAGTTAACAGGTATGGTTTTAAGTTAAATTTGCTATTATTTTTATTCTAAGGGGTGTAGGAACATGCCCAGAAACTAACCAACAACTTGCAACAGCATTGTTCCAAAATAGTAAAGATATTAAAAATTTTGTCAAAGGTCTTGGCAATTCTATAAATCGAATTAATGGTCAATTAATTCATTTTACATTTACTCTGCCAGCATGTACATCGAGAATGTATATCGAATTTGCCAGCATCAGCCCAAGTGGCGGAGTGGTCGAAGTGATAAGTGCTCGGCGAGCGTAACGGGAGATCACGGTTCGAATCCCCGGGTCTGTCGTTGCAGATGATTTTTAATTATTTAATATTTTCCATTTATTTGAATTGCCTGCCTAATGCTAGAGATACGCGCCCGTACGCGAGGGGTCGTGGGTTCGATTCCTGATTTGGTCCACCAATTTTTTTTCATTTTTTAAATAATTTTTACTTTTAATTAATTTTTAAAATTTAAAGATAACGTACAAATTGGTTCAAATCACTCATTTATATGATATATTTATGTAGCTGCCACAAAAACGATAGTAAAATAATTAAGGATTAGTATGAAAATTTAATGGGCCTCAAATCTTCGTCGCCCAGGGTATATTACTGTCGAGTAGGCTCGACTGTTGCGCTTGTTTTAAATCTAATGTTGTTTTCCATTTCAGCTGAGGAACTCTGTGCTGCTGCTCTGAAACGCTACCAGGCCGTCTGTCCGGATGAGGTGGAGTCGCTGGTGTCCTGCTCCGATGACAACACCTTGTACTTGTGGCGCAACAATCAGAACAAGTGCGTGCAGCGCCTCACTGGACACCAGAATGTGGTGAACGATGTCAAGTATTCGCCGGACGTGAAGCTGATTGCCTCCGCCTCGTTTGACAAATCCGTGCGATTATGGCGGGCACATGATGGACAATTTATAGCCACATTCCGCGGTCATGTGCAGGCCGTCTATACGATCGCCTGGTCAGCGGACTCGCGTCTCATTGTCTCCGGCAGCAAGGACTCCACGCTGAAGGGTAGGATTCAAGATTTCAATTTGTAAACTGATGTTTAACAATTTGGCGATTTCAGTTTGGAGCGTGCAGAGCAAGAAACTGGCACAGGAGCTGCCTGGACATGCGGACGACGTCTTTGGCGTGGACTGGGCGCCCGATGGCTCCAGAGTTGCCTCCGGCGGCAAGGATAAGGTGATCAAGCTGTAAGTTGAATAATAATCCCAATAATCTTTACAAATGTATAACAAATATTTATTTGGCACTTTCAGTTGGGCCCATTGACGAGCATCCTATGTACATATGGTTACACTTATGCGAGGAATCATTATACTAACAATAAAGTGAATGAAAACCAAACCGAGTTCAACTCTTGGCCAGTTCCCGTGTCTCTCCTTCTAGATTCTTTGTCGCTGCATCTTTTGCAGGATCTCTTGCACATAACTCTCAAATGTCTGGGCATCTTTGAAATATGTCCTGGGCACCGCCGACTCGGAAAGCAGCGCACGCTCCGCGGATGCAAATCCCGCCGCGACACATTCATCCAGCGAGTGCTCCATCTCCTTCCGGAGCAGAGCCGTTATGAAGCCGGCACAGAAACTGTCGCCGGCACCGGAGACATTGACAAATCTTCCGCAGCTTGGCTGGCGCATAGAAGAGCGTCGTGTGTTCTCCGCCGGCGGGGCAGAGTGAGAGCAGCTTGGCGGGATCGGTTTCCGCATCGGAACGGCAACTGAGGAGCACGCCATGGTTGCCCAACGTGGCAATGATGCAGTTAAAATGCGATTCAATCTGTTTCAGCAATTTCTTCGTCTGCTTCAAGAGCTCCGATCTCTCCATCTTGGCGTCCAATTGCAGCTCCACAGGCCGCCCAGTGATGGTCTCCACAATGGTCTTCAGCTCGTGCAGATTCGGTTTCAGCAGTCGGATGTGTTGGGTGAGCTCGTGCTTCAGCTTGAACGGCTTGCCGGCTATAAACATGTCCGTGGGCTCAAAGAAGACGGGCACCTGCAATTTTTTTTTGAAAATATTAATCGTTATCGATATTATTTCGATAATTGTTTGAAAAGTTTTTACTTAAATGGGTTTTTACCTTCATATTTTAGATAGAAAATATTGTGACGGCGAGTTTTATAATTTTTTAAAATATTTATCGATATCGATATTTCGATAAATATTGAAAAGTTTTCACTAAAATTTGAAAATATTATTTTTCTTCATATTTTGTAAAGAAATTATTATGACTGCAAGTTTTATATTTATTAAAAATATTTATCGATATCGATATTTCGATAAATATTGAAAAGTTTTCACTAAAATTTTGAAATGTTCTTTTTTCTTCAT
>JBAMBL010001057.1:0-41007 GCA_037043405.1 Drosophila subquinaria | reverse complement strand
TTAAATGGCATTGATAATCAACTGTCATTAGGGGTGATAGTTTGCAAATTGATATCAAAAATGGCATTCCTTTTAGGGGTGGAGAACTATCGATAGTCGGCTCCATCGATAGTCAGCGATATTATTAACCAAACCATCGATAGCTATCGATAGTTTTCGATAGTGTGTTAGTTTGAACATTCATAAATGTATGTTAAATTCCAAAACTTAAAATTTTTAAAATAAAATTCTAACAAAATTTTATAATAGAAAAAAAAAAATTATTTCATTTTGAATGTTAAACAATAAAATTATACAATTTCCGTTGCGTTCCCCTAATTTTTTCGACTAAAGTAAGAAACTTATTCATGTCATAAAAATATATTACTATAAAACACAAAACTTAAACGTTTTCGGAAACGGAGTGTGTTAAGTATTAAAAAAAACTATCGACTACTATCGATAGTGCAGGCGATGGCGGCTCGTTAGCGCTTGACCATCGGTAGTGCCATCGATAGTTCTCTAAAGGTTATTTTCTAAGTGATACAACACCAGGTGGCAACTCTTTGATCTTAGCAGCAATAGATTAACTTATCGATAACTTGGTTTGGTTTCGCCTCTTTTTAAAAGCGTTGGTTTTAAAACCAAAATGTAAATATTTGTTAGAATGTAGCTATTATTTTTTTTTCGCGTTATTATCAATTTAAAAAAAATTTTTTTTTTGAATAAAGCCGCAATACAAAATTATTTATTTCATTGGAAATACAGCGAACTTAAATATAAACTGCCAGAATGTTACAATTGGCGCACACTGTTAAGTTAACAGAACCTGTAACAGAGCTGTGTTTAGCAGAACTACGACACAGTTTTAAGCAAATTTTTTTTCAGGTTCAGCTTAGTACGCAAGCTAACTAAATTTTACGCGGCGTAAAGTGCTCAATATTTAGCTGTCGACGAGCGTAAGCCCAGTGTTGCCAATGCAACACGGAAAAATAACACAAAGTTGAGTGGTAACACTATGCGTCAGCGGCGGTTTATTTTAAATTTGAAGATGCTGAACTGATTTGGATGAAAGAGGAGAGAATAGGCAGTGAAAAATGCAAATTAAAGTTTATAGAGAAAAAATATGCGATGCCCCGCAACCACAGCGCGTGTTGGGTGCACCTATCGATTTTGAACTTCTAATGAGGATTCACCATTTGTGTTAATGAAAAAAAATACCAAAATATCTATAAAAACCATTTTAGCTTACGTTCTTGCCTATAATCTACCAATATTGTCATCGTTATTGACCAAATTTAATTAGTCTTCATAGTTTTCACTTGTGTGCCAGACATTTATCTCCAGTATACCCAGCGAAACTCTAAACAGTTTAATGTTTCGCTGGGCCTGTCAGCAGTGCTGCCCATTCTGTTATTTTACTTAACAGCTCTGTTATTTTATTTAGTCTGCGGACACCCGAGCGTAAAAATGTCAAGTTCTTCTTCTTGATTTTACGCCAGCGTTTTTTTTATATGGAGTTTGGGCTTACGCCAGGCCTTTTTTTTAGTTTGCGTACTATGCTTTCATTTAAATAGCTTAAAAAGTGTATTTTAAAAGTCTATTTATTTAAATCGTAAATTGGTTTACATTTTATGTGACTTGTACTTGGTTTCAATACATCTGCATTGTTCAAAATCAGCGTGTTTTATGTGTTGTTTTCGTGTAAGTTAAAAAATTGGCACAAATATACATTATTGCAATTGAATTTTAACTTTGAGAAAGATAACTTATTTTGTAGGTACTTAGTATACGTAAGCAATGTGACTATAAGCATATTCTACAATCTACAGCAATTACTTTTGAAACCGGACCGTAAAGCTTAAAGTTCACTATTTGTTTAAATTCAACTTGCATTTTATTTTAAGTAGGGCAAAAACGGAAGGAGCATATTTTTCAATTTGTAAAAAAATTAGAAAATAATTAAATTTAATTTCTATCCTTAAGTTTTTCCAATTAAGTGAATATTTATTTTTTTATTTGTTTTTATTTTTTTTAATTAATTTAATTTTTTTTATTTAGTTTTTCGCACTAATAAAATATATATATTATTTAACAAATATTTTTTCGTTTTTCCAGTAAAAAAATAATATTTAATTTGTTTTATTTATTTAGTTCTATTAAATAAAAATATATATTTTAATTTTTGTTGTTTAGAAAACATTTTAAAAATTAAATTATATTAAATTAAATATTAAATAAAAAATGAGAAAACCTTTACTGGACAATCAAAAAAAAAAAAAAAATTTACTGAGTAATATAAATATTTAGAAAAACTAAATAAAAGATTTAATTTTTAAATTTTATTTTTTTTAACTTTTATTTAATAAAGTTACTGGGTATCTAACTGCCGATCAGCTGCAAAGTAGCGTTTTCAATTGTTTATATTCCAAAAGACAGTCAAGTTCATTCGATTGCTGTACTAGTAATTAATTCATTCAAGAGTAGAGAAAAGATAAAAGGAGAATAGTTTATTTGCTGAATGATATGCCGATTATATGGCAAATAATCGTAACTTACTCAAAATGAAACAATGAAGAAGCGCGGAATTTGCGAATACGCTTATCAGCATGTAAGATACGCCGATAACAGACAACAGCGATATCGATAAGCTAGCCGGTCATTAATCCAATAAATCAAGCCCCAAAAACAACGAGTTCCGATTGAGGATTCGGTAATAGTACACTGAGAAAACAAATTCCACGATTCCGATAAAAAAACCCAATTGCAAGCGGTGTTCCAAATTAAAAAAAAATTTGGAAAAATTAAAAAAGTTGAGAATATATTTTATGTTTTCCAACATTATTTTTAAAATTTAATATTTTCGAAAATATTTAAGATTGTTATACATTTTTATTTTTAATTTCTGAACATTTTTATCTTTATTCCTTAACATTTTAAATATTTTTTACAACTTCCCAAAATATTTTAAATTTCCCACATTTTTAAGTATTTTTATTTAATTTTGTAGAATTTTTTATAAAAATCAACATTTTGTAACAATTTTAACATTTTTTTTTATTCTGCTTAATAGTTTCATCTTTTTTAAGGATTTTTTCTTTAAATTTATAGACATTTTCTGCAACATTTCAGCGTGTAAACATTTTTAACATTTTTTTTTTTATTCTGTATACATATGTGAACATATTTTTAAGAATTTTTTTTTAACTTGTAGCATTTTTCCAAAAACTTTGTTTTAAATTTTGTTTCAAAGAATTTTTTTTTCGAAATAAATTTTCCTAAAAATTTGTCGTTTAACGCTGATAAAATGAAATTATAAAAAAATTATTTCCTTCTCAAAAAGTACATGCATTTCAAACAATTTTTAAACTTGAATTTTGGAATGTCTTCTTTTCTTTGCTTAAGTGTGTTTTAAAATTCTCTGAAATTAATGAGTCACAAAAAAAAAAAAATAAAAAAAAAAAATAATATTTTTTTTCTGTGTAACAACTACAGATGCATTTGTGGGGCGCATTGGTATTGATCAGGTCTTGGGGAGGGGCTTGACCAGGTTAGCCATATATACTGATACTTGATACTTGGCTATCGTAAATATTCAGTTAACGGGGTTTCCATCGAGTCCCCACGAGTCGCAGTCACAATTCCGCAGTCCGTGTCCAGTCGTCAGTCGTCAATCGTCAATCGTCAGTCGCCAGTCGCATTATCGCCAGCACTCGGATTAGACACGCTCTTTGCAATTAGTTCCACATTATCAATTAGCTCAAACTCAAGATCCCAAACCCAACAATATGATGCAGTTGAAGGGCTTTCATTGGACGCTAATGCTGCTCATTATTGGCGCTGGACTCTTGGAGGCTGCCGAGGATCGATTCCCCTTGTCCATCATCCACATTAATGACTTTCATGCCAAGTAAGTCCCAATGTCAATGTCAATATCACTATCAATGTTAATGCCCATATTTGGATTGATTTTTATTATTATTTGCATTAGTATTGGCATTAGCATTAGCATTTGCATTAGCATAAGTATTATTATAAGCATTGTCATCTATACTGACATTATCACTAATAATTACCATTATCATTTACATTAGCATTTTCATCAATATTAGTATTGTCATTATCATTGCTCTTAAATACTGATTTTTATTATTATAATCATTTGCATTGGCATTAGTATTAGCATTAGTAATGGCATTTGCATTAGCATAAGTATTATCATTAGCATTGTCATCTATACTGATATTATCACTAACATTACCTTTATCATTTACATAAGCATTAGCATTTTCATCAATATTAGTATTGTCTTTATCATTGCTCTTAAAACTTTTAAGATTAATATCTTGATCATCGACTTTTTTAGTATTTATTACGATAATCATTATCATTCATCATTATCATTCATCATTATCATCAACTTTATGATTAACATTAACATCATAATTATCATTATCCCTATCATCTTGAATATCATTGTTCTCTCCATTGTCATTTATCATTATAATCATAGTTTTCATCACTTTCATATTAATTATTTGCAACGATCATTAGATAATGATAATGTTCTTCATTATGATTAGCATTACAATTTTATTTGCCTAGTCATTATCAATAAAGTATTTATTTTAAGCATCTTATTAATTTAAAAAATCATCATAATTTTCATTAGCATAGCTATTTCCATTGTCATTACCATTACAATCAGCATTAAAATTATAGATTTTATTAATTATACATACCATCTTAATTTAATAAGTATCATTATACTTATAATTTTCGTCACTATCATCTTTATCACTTGCATCAATCATTAGATAATTATCATGTGCATCATTATGATTATCACATTACCATTTTCCTAACCTAATCATTACAAATAACGTACTTATTTTAAGCATCTTTATCATTTCAAAGATCATCATAATTGTCATTTCCATTACCATTACAATCATCATTAAAATAATAGATTTTATTAAATATAATTACCATTTTAATTTTTTAATTATCATTATAATCATAATTTTCATCACTTTTATCTTTATCGTTTGGATCAATCATTAGATAATTATCATGTTCATTATTATGATTGTCATTATTATTTTCATTACCTAATCATTTTAAATAACGACATTATATTAAGCATCTGTATCATTTCAAAGATCATCATAATTGTCATTACCATTACCATTACAATCAGCTTTAAAATTATAGATTTTATAAAATATAATTACCATCTTGTTTTTATAATTATCATTATAATCATAATTTTCATCACTTACATCTTTATCAGTTGCATCAATCATTAGGTAATCGTCATGTGCAGCATTATGATTATCATTACCATTTTCATTACCCAATCATTATCAATTAAGAATTTTGTTTAAGCGTCTTTATCATTTCAAAGGTCATCATAATTGTCATTACCATTACCATTACAATCGGCATTAAAATTATAGATTTCTTTATCAAATCGCAGCAAATCGAATCAAAATCGTTTGCAATTTATAGTTATTGAATGGGTACATTAATAAAAAAACAAAAAGATTGGAGATATCATCGTTGAAAGAAACACGGGCTCTCATTGTCGTAATCGCAGTGAGAGCCGTAAACAATCTTAATCATATAGTATGTGTGCGCTGGTTTTATCAGTATATCAGTTTTCGTACTTGTACTTAGTGGAAACTTATTAGCCAATCACCAAGTCGATAAGCAGCTATCACCATTAGAAGGCGCATGCCACAAGTGCCCAATGTCAATCAGATTGCAGCGAATTAAGATCACAGTTTTTTGCCTTTTTTGCTTCACATCCGGTTTAATTCAGGGACAGATAATGTATTAAATATCATAATGATTATGATTATATAGTCTTTTTGTCTCATCTTGAAAAGAAAATTAACAATATTCTAATTTAGGGATATTTCTATTCATTTTCATCATGACTTACAAATTTACAAAACTCTTGAGTGATAAACAAATGTTTTAAATGGCAGGAACGGTAACGAATTTAATTTTTAAATCAGGGATTAAAACCGAAACGAATATCGGTTTCAGTTACGGTTTCGGTTATGTTCGGATTTAGGTTTTCGGTTATAGGTTATGCAAAATCTTTGAATAAAGGTCTCGTAACGGAGAACCGGTTTTCGTATGTTTCGGTTATGAAATACCGGTATGGTTTCGGTTCACAAAAAAAAAAAATTCTTTGTAAAAATATACTTTACATATAAATCAAAATTAAAAATAAAAAAAATAAAATCAAAAATAAAATACAAAACTAATAACAAAATATTAGAGATCGCAAACTAGACTTATGAGTCGGAATAAATAAAAACAGTTCAAAGTTTTTCGTTTTAAATTATTTGTTACTTGTTTTCGGTCAGATGAAAATTTTTTTTTTCGGTTACGGTTTCGGTTACGGTTTCAAATTTCAATCGGTTTTTACCGGTTAAAGGTTACGGTTTCGGTTAGGGTTTTAATCCCTGTTTAAAATATAAATTATTAAATAAAAGTTATTTGTTGATTTTTATCAAAAAAATTAAATGAAAACTTGTATTTTTCGATCTTAATCAAAAAATTATAAGATAATAATTAAATTTATAATAAATTTATAATTTAATAATAATAATAATAATTAAATTTAATTTCAATTTTTATTTAAAAATTTTAATTCAATTTTTACTTTAGCAATTGAAAATAAAATTATTTTTCAATTTGTATTATAAAAGTTGAAAATAAAAATTATTTTTCAATTTGTATTATAAAAGTTGAAAATAAGAAAAATTTTAAAAATAACTTTTATTTTCAATTTTTATTATAAAAATTGAAAAATACCTTTGATTTTGAATTTTTATAATAAAATTGAAAAACTATATTTATTCCATAATCTTAAAATAAAAATTTAAAATAAAAGTTTATTCAGTTTCTCGTAACTCTTATTTACAGTCCCTGTTGAAAAGTCAATAGAATAACTTGAATTAATTTTTTTTGAGCTAATAAAAAACATTATTTTTGAATACATTAAATCTAGTGAAATTTTTATTTTTTACTTTTGTCATGATTTTTTTTTTTAATTTTTTACCGGTATGGTTTCGGTTCACAAAAAAAAAAAATTCTTTGTAAAAATATACTTTACATATAAATCAAAATTAAAAATAAAAAAAATAAAATCAAAAATAAAATACAAAACTAATAACAAAATATTAGAGATCGCAAACTAGACTTATGAGTCGGAATAAATAAAAACAGTTCAAAGTTTTTCGTTTTAAATTATTTGTTACTTGTTTTCGGTCAGATGAAAATTTTTTTTTTCGGTTACGGTTTCGGTTACGGTTTCAAATTTCAATCGGTTTTTACCGGTTAAAGGTTACGGTTTCGGTTAGGGTTTTAATCCCTGTTTAAAATATAAATTATTAAATAAAAGTTATTTGTTGATTTTTATCAAAAAAATTAAATGAAAACTTGTATTTTTCGATCTTAATCAAAAAATTATAAGATAATAATTAAATTTATAATAAATTTATAATTTAATAATAATAATAATAATTAAATTTAATTTCAATTTTTATTTAAAAATTTTAATTCAATTTTTACTTTAGCAATTGAAAATAAAATTATTTTTCAATTTGTATTATAAAAGTTGAAAATAAAAATTATTTTTCAATTTGTATTATAAAAGTTGAAAATAAGAAAAATTTTAAAAATAACTTTTATTTTCAATTTTTATTATAAAAATTGAAAAATACCTTTGATTTTGAATTTTTATAATAAAATTGAAAAACTATATTTATTCCATAATCTTAAAATAAAAATTTAAAATAAAAGTTTATTCAGTTTCTCGTAACTCTTATTTACAGTCCCTGTTGAAAAGTCAATAGAATAACTTGAATTAATTTTTTTTGAGCTAATAAAAAACATTATTTTTGAATACATTAAATCTAGTGAAATTTTTATTTTTTACTTTTGTCATGATTTTTTTTTTTTAATTTTTTATAATGAAACTTTTAATGATAATTTAAATTTTTTGCAACAGATACGAGCCCACGGACAAAAGTGGCGGCATTTGTGATGAGAACGAGGAATGCATTGGAGGCTACGCCCGCACCGTCTACACGGTGAAGCAACTTCTCGAGCAGCAAAAGGATCTGAATCCGATTTATTTCAATGCCGGCGACAGTTTCCAGGGCACACTCTGGTACAACATCGGCAGATGGAATGTCACCCAGCAGTTTCTCAATATGCTGCCCGCCGAAGCGATGGTATGTGTACTGTATTTGTATTAAAAGGAAAAAGTCCACTAAAACTAATTTTGAGTGAACTCGAGCTGAAAGAAACCATTTTGAATGGCCACAGGGCATAAAAAGTTATCTGGATAAGTTTCAGAAATTAATTTTTAATAAAATGAAATACAGTTGATTTTCCACAACTCGAATTTCTCTCCAATTCGAGCTAAATGAGTGGCAGTAAAATTAATAAACTTAAAAAAAAGAACTCTATCAGGGGTGACACAGAAATCGCTCGAATTTCACTCAAATTTCATACAAATTAAAGTGAAATTCAAGCGAAAGCGATTTCTGTGGCATGAATTTCACTTAAATTTGTATGAAATTTGAGTGAAATTCTATCGCTAGCGATTTCTGTGTCACCCCTGCATAAGTCGAATATCTCCATAACTGCAAACTTTTCTTTGGATAATGGTGATTCGAGTTAGTGAAGCTCGATTTTATATTAAAATTTAAAGTTTTTGCGCTAAAAAAAATTACAGCATACTTTATGGCGCTTGTTTTGCTTAAAAGCTTAAAACTGCCATAACTATCGTTATATCTATCCGATTTTCATGCTGTTCAGTAAAATATTAGATAATAATATAAAAAAAAGAAAATCACAAAGTATAAAATTCTAGCTTCAGGGGAGGCGGTCGAATCGAGAATATATACTTTATAGCAGCGATGGGCACGAAATCTGAATTCGGGAGCACTACGACAACATTAACAATAACAACCCTTTTAGGGTCTACCCAAGTTGGGAGCTGCCGCTGCTCCCGGAGCCACTGCGTGCCCACCGCTGCTTTATAGGGTCGCAGTTCCTTCCTTCACTCTTATACTCCGTTTTTTTCATACAAATAATCCTGAATTTCTGCTTTTTTTTTTGGCAGACGTTGGGCAATCATGAGTTCGATCACGGCGTCGAGGGTGTTGTGCCCTTCCTGAAGACCGTCGACACCAAAATGCTGGTCGCAAACATGGACTGTGCCCACGAGCCACTTATGGAGGGACTCTACGAGAAGTCCACGATCATTGAGCGCAGTGGACGCAAAATTGGACTAATTGGTGTCATTCTGGAGACAACCTACGTGAGTGGAAATTGAGATCATACGAACCTACACTGAAAAAAAAAAACAAGAGAAATTTATTTTATTAATCTAACAAATTCGATATTCTAACTAAATTTTATTCAACTTAAATATATTTAGTACTTTTCTTTATTTTTTTAATTTTATCAACGATATTTTCCTCTATTTAGGAATAGAAAAACAATAAAGTTTTAAATGAAGCTTGTTTGAATTTTAAATATTTACCTTACAAATTCGGCAATTTAATTAAATTGTTTTCAACTTTAATATATTTATGATTATTTATTAATTTTTAGACCCCGTACTTTAAAAAGTAAAGGGGTCTATTAACTTTGTCACAAAAAAAAATGTGCGTAACAGGCAGAAGGATGCGTGGCAGACCCCATAAAGTATATATATTCTTGATCAGCATCAACAGCCGAGTCGATATAGCCATGTCCGTCTGTCCGTCCGTCCGTCTGTAAGAGCGCCTAGATCTCAGAGACTATAAGAGCTAGAGACTCCAAACTTGGTATGTAGGTTCGTTTTTATTTAAACAAGATATAGTATTTTTAGTCAGTTTAAGAATAGATAAAAACGATAGAAATTTAAAATGCAACTTTTTAGTATTTCAAATATAATATATAATAATAATAATAGTAAAATGAAATATGATTTCAGGCTTATTTATTTTAATTTAATTAATTTTGTTTGCTTTTACGTTGACTTAAACAGAACAAATTATTTGGATTTAAGAAGCACATAGAGGATAAAAATTGTAAATTATCTGTTAAATTAAAATGATAAATTTAAGTAAAAAATTAAATTAATTCATTTTTAACTAATTAATTGATTAATTAATTAAAAAAAATATTACAAGAGGTAAAAGTCAAGTCAAAAACTTTAATTTTTTTAAATTTATTTTATTTACTTTAATTTATAAAAGTATTCCAAATCAGCGGTGGGCACGCAGTGGCTCCGGGAGCAGCGGCTGCTCCCAACTTAGTTAGGTAGACTCTAATAGGGTTGTCGTTGTTATTTTTTCAAATTTTTTTTCTATTTTGTTTCTGTATAATCTGTATTGTTTTAGGATCTGGCCAACACGGGTAAACTGATCTTTCGCAACGAAAGCGCCGCAATTCGCGAGGAGGCGGCACTGTTGAAGCAGCAGGGAGCGAACATCATCATTGTGATCTCGCATTGCGGCTACGAAGTGGACAAAACAATTGCCCGCGTTGCCGGCGATGTGGTCGATGTCATTGTGGGCTCCCATTCGCACACCTTCCTCTACACGGGCGACAACTGGACCGGACCGGACAAGCCGAAGGGCGATTATCCCACCGAGGTGATCCACAGCAGCGGACACCGGGTGCTGATCGTTCAGGCGGGCGCCTATGCCAAGTACGTGGGCAACCTCACCGTCTACTTCGATGCCCAGGGCGATGTGGTGGACTTCGAGGGTGCGCCGCTCTTCATGAGTGCCGATGTGCCCGAGGGTAAGTATCCCAATTATTTACACTTTGTTTTTGAAATTAATTTATTATTTTGACGGGAAATAGCTAGATTTGGCGGGGTTAAGCATAGATTTGGCGGAAAACGGCTAAATTTGGCTGAAAAAGGCTAAATTTGTTGCGGAAAATGTTAGTTTTGGCGGTTAAAGGATATATTTGGCGGTAAATAGGCTAGATTTGGCAGGAAATGGCTAAATATGACAATACTAACAAATTTAAAAAATACTAAAAAAAATTTGCCGCGATAAGCTAGTTTTGGTGCGGAAAAGGCTTCATTTAACAGGGAAAAGGCTAGATTTGGTGCCAAAAATGCTAGATTTGACTAAAGTTAACAGATAAAAAAAAATACCAAAAAAAAATTAGCCGCGAAAAGCTAGACTTGGTGGAAAAAAGGCTAGATCTGGCGGGAAAAAATCGAGATTTGGTTGGGGAAGGCTAGATTTGGTACGGAACGCACTAGATTTGGCGGGAAAAGGCTACATTTGGCGAGGAGAATTCTAGAATTGGCGGGAAAACGACTAAATTTGGCGGGGAAAAGGCTAGGATTTTTTGCGGAAAAGGTTAGATTTTGCGCGAAAAGGTTAGATTTAGGGGAAAGGCTAGATTTGTCGAAAGCTAATAGAGAAAAAAACTACCAAATAAAATGTGTCGAATATTTTGGTCGAAATAAAAAAAAACGCTATTATTTTTAAATTTATGATTTTAAAAGCTCAAATTGTTACTAAGCTCTGCAAAAAACGTTGCGCATAAATGTCAGTGCGTTGTTCTTGTTTGCTCCTCGACGATGAAGAAGGCGACATTATGACGCCAATTTACAAATAAAATAACAAAAAGAGCGTTTTTTTTTGTAGAATCAGCTTGCTTAATCTTACAAATAAGTAGTTATTTTAGGGGATTCCCACTTCTAGCTGAGCTCAACTCACATTGTTGTCGTTGTTGTCGTTGTTGTTATGTTTCCTGGCGCAGACGAAGAAGTCGTGGCGGCAATGCAGCCCTGGAAGGAGCACATCGATGAGACCGGCAAGGTAGTTATTGGACGCACTGTGGTCGATCTCACAAAATCCGACTGCAGCTATCAGGAGTGCAATCTGGGCAACTTTGTCTGCGATGCATTGGTGCATTCAGTAAGTATATATATTAAAGATTGGAATGTGTATTTATCTGGGAATAAAATCGAAACGAGTATCGAATTCAGTTACGCTTTCGGTTATGCTCGCATTTAGGTTTTCGGTTATTCGGTTTTTTTTTTCCAAAAATATAATTATATTAATAATAAAATAATAATAATTAAAAAGGCAATACTTTCAAAATATTTTTTATTTACACATTTTATTCACTTATTCCTCAGTTTGATTTAGTTTAGTTACATTTTTACAATTTTAATATTTCATTTAACAAATTTAATTTATTTGCGCTTATTCAGTGCTAGGAAAATTCGATCATAAATATCACAAAAAAAAAAAAATTCAAAATTAAACATTACAAAATTCAAATCAAAAATCAAAATTGAAAATCAAAAATTAAATACAAAGCTAAAAGCAAAATTTCAGAGATCGCAAACAAGACTTATGAGTCGGAAAAAATAGAAACAGTTCAAAATTTTTCGTGTTAAATTTTTATTAACTTAGTTGTTTAAATTTTTGTAAAAAAAATTGGAAATAAGACATGCTTTAAAATTGTAGCTAAAAGTTACACCACCGGGGGTGCCACAGAAATTGCTTTCGCTTAAATTTCATACAAATTTGTATGAAATTTAAGCGAAAGCGATTTCTGTGGCACCCCCGAAAATTAAGTGAAATTCAAGCGAAAGCGATTTCTGTGGCACCCAAGCATAACTCTAATTGCAATTTTTAAAATAATAATTAAAAATAAAACTTTTCTTAATTTTCATTTCTAATTTTTATAATAAGAATTGAAAAAAATGAAACGGTTACTAAACGGTTATTTCGGTTTACAGAGTTTCAGTTTTAAGGTTTCGGTAAAATTCAAATTTTTTTTTTCGGTTACGGTTTCAGTTTCAGGTTTTAAATTTCAATCGGGTTTTACCGGTTTAAAGGTTACGATTTCGGTTAGGGTTTTAATCCCTGGTATTTATATTTGTTTTATTCATCTTTTCGCTAATTCCCCTGATAAAATATTCTTTGCAGTTCACGGGCTTGACACCATTTGATCAGAAAACCTGGACGAATGTGTCCATTGCATTAGCTGGCACTGGAGGACTGCGAGTGCCCATACTCCGTGGCAGTAAGTACACAGAGAGAAATAACGTTGTACTTAAATATAGCTTGAGTTACTTAAATCACTGCAAACATTTCCTTCAACAAACAAACAAACTTCTTAAATGAAAAAATCATCTTTAAATAAAAAAACCTTTGAATTTTCCAAAGATGAAAGCATAAATCGATAAATTTAACTAAGAAAAGGTAAAATAATAACAATAAAAAAACATTCAACGCACAAAAATTATAAAAAATCAGAAAGAAAAAAATAGATAATCGGGGGTGCCACAGAAATCGCTTTCGCTTGAAATTCACTAAAATTTGTATGAAATTTAAGTGAAATTCAAGCGAAAGCGAATTCTGTGGCACCCCAGAATATAAGAAAAAGTATCTATGATATTTTTGCTTTAAAATTGTAACAGAAATGTTTAAAAACAAGTGAGAAATAGTCGAACTCCCGACTTTAGGATACCCGTTACTAATTTAAATAAATGTAAAATATTTTTTATTGCATGCCTTTATGCACTTACATTGCTTGAAACTTAAATCAGCCATTACTACCTTTCTATTTGTCCAATCCTGTTACGATTTAGTAGGATGACAGCTTTAATTAATAGATGACGTTAAGAGATAGCGACATTTCTACGTCTATAAATGAAAAAAAATATGGAAAAAGTTGACATCATCAAAAATGTTTTCTCACGTGTTTAAGGCATTTTATCAACTCTATTTTTATAAATGACAAAAAAGACTTGTCGTTTTCGAATATTTATAGAAAACAATGCATCGCGAACGCGACGAAAATTGGAAGTCATGTTTGACTTCATCTTGACAAATGCAAAAGTCTGCGAAATGTGGCGAGTAATTTGGAAGAAAATACTCCTAAACCATAGTAAAATAATGTAGTTTTCCATTTTAGAAATAATTTTGACATGTTACTATCATATTATATATTTTACAAGTTTTATTAGTAATTTGTAACGCGACATCGCGAACGTGACAAGATTTCCCCTAGTTTGTTCCAAGAATTTTTCATTAAATTTTATTCGATATATCGAAAGCAGCTTGTAAAACTTGTTTTAAATGAAACATTCAATATATTTCTATGTATGAAAATGGTTTATGTTACAATCTTACTCTCTTACTTGTTGTTATCAAAACGGTCTATTTTGGAAGTTAATTTTTAAGAAAATCGGAAAAAATATAGAAAAAGTGAGTTTATTCCAATGTAGAAACTATCAGGCCTGTTCCGGTTTTCACTTTCGGTAAGATTTTGCGGAAGTGAATTTCTTTAACCTGCTCTAATATCATTTCGGCGAAGTTCTACGGATTTATTTCACTTTGAGGTGATGAGTTTAAGTCCGATAAAGTGAAAAACGAGCACTTTTAAATACTTAGCCTTAATGGAAAGTGAATAAATGCATTTCACTAAATGCTATAAAATAAAAAGTGAAAACCGGAACAGGCCTGTATATGTTCATCTTATTAAATTTCTTTTAGCGTATATTGCTTAAATCAATAACTTGAATACATTTTTGTAAGAAAATTTCACAAGATGTGAGTTTTTGATCAATTTGACGATTTTGGGCGAGGTATAGTAAATCTTTTTCTGAAAATGCCCATATGCATAAAAGTTCGTTTGGGCTTCTGTGGCCTAGAGCAGCGGTGGGCACGCAGTGGCTCCGGGAGCAGCGACTGCTACCAACTTAGGTAGACTCTAATAGGGTTGTTGTTGCTTTTCTCATTTATCAGTCCAATCAAAATGCGTAAAGTGCAACATTTAAGTTTCTTTTGATTGTCAATTTCAATTGGATATCATATAATCTTTGCAGACATCACCTATGCTCACATGGTCAGCATGTCGCCGTTTACGAACACAATTATCGCCTTCAATCTGCCGGGCTCCAAGATTGTCGAGGCCCTCGAATATTCCGTGAGCAAAGTGGATCTGGAGAATGGCGTGACCAGTTCCTACATCATGCTGCAAGTGTCCGGCTTGAAGATCACCTATGATTTCACCAAGCCCATCGATTCGCGCGTCATCTCGGTTCATGTCCGCTGCGCCGATTGCCCAGTTCCCGTTTACGAGCCCCTCGAGCCGACCAAATCGTATCGCATCGTCACGTCCGACTTCCTTCAGGGCGGCGGCGATGGCTACTCGATGCTCACCGGCGGCACCGACATCCAGTAAGTCCACCCAATTTTGAAAAACATTTTTACAATTTTATTTTTCTTAACTTTTTTTCAATTTCAAAATGTCCACTTAAAATTTCCAAACGCACGGAGGATATTTTCACAATTTCAGTTTGAAGTTTTTAATAGCTTTCAACATATTTTTTTCGATATTTTTCTTGAAAAAAATTTGTATCGATAAAAACATTAAAGTTTTTATCAAAAAAACATTTTTTTAAATATTTAAAACATTTTGAATATTTTATTTTCTTTCTCAATTTATAAAGTTTATATAAAATGTTCAATAACTTTCAACATTTTTTTTTAAATTTCTTTTAAAAAATAGTTCTTTCTTCAAAATATATTTTATTTAAACATTGTTAAATTCTTTTTTTTTTCAATTTAAAAAAAGCTTACACAAAATTTCCAATTGCACAGAGGATATTTTGATAATTTCAGCTTGAAGTTTTTAGTAGCTTTCAACACTTTACCGATATTGCTTTTGAAAATAGTTTGTATCGATGAAAACTTTACTTTACTTTTAAATTTTATTTATTTTTTCTCATTCTATAAAGTTACATAAAATTTGCAATTGAACGGAGTAAATTTTATGAATTTCAGCTTACAGTTTTTAATAACTTCCAACATTTTTTTTCGATATTTCTCTTGAAAATAAATTGTGTCATTAAAAGAGATAAAAAATTATTTTTTCAAAATATATTTTATTAAAACATTTAAAATATTTTTAGAATTGTTTTTTTATTTGTTTGTTTTTTAGTTTTAAAAAGTCCACATAAAATTTCCAACTGCACAGAGCGTAATTTAATAATTTCAGCTTGAAGTTTTGAGTAAGTTCCAAACTTTGCTTCGAAATTTGTTTCAAAATTAATTTATGTCGATAAAAATATAAAAAAATTGTGGTTTTCAAAATAAATTTTTTTTTAAATAAATTTTAAAATTATTTTTATTAAAAAAGGGAACTTTTATTTTTTTCTTATTAGAAAGAGAAAATTATCCTGTAAAAAAAGTTAAAAATCTATTAAATAAAACAATAAATACAATATGCTCGAAATTGGATATATAAACTATTATTTTTACTAAAATTACGCAAAATAAATTGTAATAAAAAATACTTGACTCGCTTTTTGCAGACCCAGCGTTACGGATCTGGATGCGCTCATTTCCTATGCGGAGAACATAAATCCCATCTACACGGGTCACGAGGGTCGCATCACTGTGCTTAACTGATTCAATATTATTTTTAAATCATATAATATACATATATCGTTTTTTTTTTCTTAAATAAATGTTGTAAGATTAAGCAAGCGATTCTTTTAGAACGATCTCTCTTTTTCTTTAATTTTTAGTGCTTCTTTTTAGCTCATAAAATCAAGAATTAAGTTGTATTCTCTCTGATTTATAATTACATCTTCCAGATGAGTTCGTGTTGCTGGCTTTGCAGCCCTGGCAGGTCGAGCTGGAGGAGCAATCGAATCGCATTGTGGCCACCAGTCGAGTTCCCTTGCAGCAATCCGAGTGCTCGAGGGGCGAATGCAATCTGGGAAATCTCTACACAGATGCCATGGTTCATGCGGTTTGTATCGTTCAAATCCACAAATAATTTAACTGGCGACCGTAATAATTATAATTAAAAATCATAAAATTCCTTATTTTTATGCTTTACACTGAACAAAATGAAATGAAAGCAGCTTGAAACTGTCGCATCGCTACAGTTGTAAATTAAGGGGGCGTTGATGCTTGGACCTTTTTTAAAAAAAATCTTATTTGAAAACGGAAATAGTTACTTAAATTCTGTGTTTTTATGGTATTAAGAACATATTATATTATAATAAAATCTTTTTTTTTTCCTTTGTACGAGGGCTGTTCAAAAAGTTGTCGGCCTTCAAAGTTGGACGTCGTAAGCAAAGGTATGCTGCTGGCGGCACGGATAACTCCACTTCGGACCATTTGAAATGGAAAAATTAAACATCGTTAGATTCAGTACAGATGTAATTCGGGCCCCTACCTCAACCATAATTTTGCGGTTTTTTTTTACAAAATGGCGGCCTTTGAAAAATGAAAATTCGATTTTGGGCAACTTTTTTTGTATTTTAGTGTAAAAAAAAAATAGTAAACAAATTTTTAAAATTATTATTGAGGTAGATGTCATAATGGTGACAATTCTGCGTCGATTGCACTTTGCTTCATCAAAATCGGTTCAGAACTACGAACTACGGGCGCAATCAGTGCCGCCAGTTCAAAAAACGTGGTTTCGAGAAAAACGCGTTTAAAGTTTTTACTCCACGTGCATTAACACTAACATTGCTGGACAAAAAAGGCCATATCTCCTAAAGAATTTCGAATTTCAAAAACCCTTCCCAAATATCCAAGCTACAAAAATATGAAAAAAAAAAAAATAATAAAATTGAATGGCACCTAAAAATTAATATTTTTTTAAAATTTTTGATTTTTTTTGTTTTATTTTTAAGGTTTTTATATTTAAAAATTACTTTCAAAAAAATTGTAAATAATTTTTTTTTGTCAAAATTTTTTTTTTTTTCCGGTGTGAGTTATCAGATCATCATTTGTCGACCTAATTTCTATGACATCTATATGACATACATAGTAGTCCGATTTCAATCAATTTCACATATTATAAATCTGGAATAGTCTTTTATATCCAGACCAAAATTGGTTCAAATCGTACCACTGTATCATATAGCTGCCATAGGAACAATCGGTCGAACTATGGAATGATGCCGTGTGTTTTTATTGTGAGGTTGCATTAGTTTTTTTGATTTCAGGTATAGCGCTGCAAGTTGGTGCAGATCAAACTATACACGTTATTTAGAGAAATGATACCTGAAGGGTTTTAAAGTTAGTTTACCTTCAAGGATTTTTAATTTGTTTAGCTATCGGGTATTAAAGTTAAAAAAAAATTTCAAATCAGGTGTTTTTTAGGGCAGCAGGAAGGAAAAAGAAGCATAATTAATTTTTTTTGGGTAAGCGTTCGAAAAATGTAATATAAGCAATCGATAGAGAATTCTTTAAAGATTAAGAATCAAAAAAGAATTTAAGATCAAGTAAAAATTGTGGGTAGTACAACCTTTAAAGGTTGACCCATTTAAATAAAATTCTTCAAAATAACACTAGATTTGGACTTTTTTCCAACTTTGGTACCCGATAGCTAAACAAATTTAAAATTCTTCAAGGTAAACTAACTTTAAAACCCTTCAGGTATCATTTCGCTCGGCATTTTGGACACAACTGGTCTAAAATCAAAATCGAGAAACATGAGAAATCATATCAAAAGCCAAAACTTATCATAAATTCTCGTTGAAAATAGGAAGCTTGATTTTTATTTTAGACTTATGGTTTCTTGGCAAATCTTTTTCGAATTCGTCGTTACGATTTAAAATTTATATATTTTGATATGCAGTGATTCAAAATTTTGCACTAAGCTCGCGCTGATGCACAGTGACTTTGGTGACTTTTTTATATTAATTGCTCACACATTTGGAATGACTCAAGCTGTTTCTTTTTTATTTTTTTTTATAGATAAGCAATGATTATTTGATCAATTTCAAGTTGTTTGACCTTTTCCTCAAAATGTTCACTAAAAATTAAGTTAAATAATTGGATTGATATAAAATGGGTTTTTTTTTAAAGTTCTTTAATCAAAAAATTACCCATAATTGTTGTGCAGCTCGTGGTTATTCCCAAAAGCTCTAAAGCCATTCGATTTCTGTTTATATATAAGGTGTTAACAACGATTCTCAAGCAGAAATAGAAACAGACTTTAAGATGAAAGTGTTTGATAATTTTTTGATTTTGTTTTGTGCAGCTTTGAGCGTTGCATTTGCACAATTGACTTGTAAGTTTTCGTACTCTGATACCGAATTGTTCCAATTGTTTCTCATGATAATGTATATATTTTTTGGATTAAGCTCATGATGCATTTGGACACATGTCGCCCGAGGTGCAGCAACAAATTGTTGACATGTGGAAAACGGAAAGAGAAGATTGTTTTAAGAGGGGCAACAACTAATAAAGAACTGTTTGTTCCTTGCACTCTGATGGACGATCTTGCAACTGACTTCAAATTAAAGAAGCAAAACATATAACTGATATCTGTTTATATTGTGAAATCCGAAATTAAATTAACCATTGAACTTCATAATTAATAAATCAATATTTTTTAAATTTGAATTTCAATAAATACAAAATATCTTTCTTTTATTAAATTATTATTGAATTTAATAACTAGGAAATCAATATTTTTGAAATTAAATTTTTTAATACTAGAGTTAAATACAAAAAATTTTTCTTGAATTTAATAATTACGAAATCAATATTTTTGGAATTTTATTTAAATAATTAAAATAAATGCAAGCAATCTTTCTTTAATAAATCTTTCTTTAATTATTCGAGCTCATTTGAAATTTGTATAATATACATACATACGTTATTTTCATAATAAATTTAAAATTTTATTTTTAAAATACAAATACCAAAAGCCCCCAAAAAAAAATTATTGGTTTATTTTACTGGAAGTTCAAATTAAAATCAAAAATTATATTATTTTTTTTTAAATTATAATCATTACGTTTAGTTTTCATCAGTTATTAGCCTTTAAGCAGCGGTGGGCACGCATGGGCTCCGGGAGCTAGCGGCTGCTCCCAACTTTATTTCTGCCCATTTAAATCGTAAATTTTCTTGATCTTTGTAGTTTGTTAAGAACTCATCGCCAATGTCGAAAAACTGGAGCAATGTGACGATCGCCTTGACCAGCCAAGGCAACTTTCGAGTGCCCATTCCAGCGGGCGGTAAGTGCCAATTTAAGGGGGGACATCAGTAAAATTGGTTCAAAAAATATAATTTTTTTTATTGCATAAACTTATAGTACAACTATTCGAGAATATGTAGCTTAAGTTTCAGCACCACATTTCAAATAGTTTTTCCAATGCGTTTTACTCGAAACGACATGTTCTCTACTTGCGGGAATCCTAGCTCAAGAATTTATTAACAAATCAATCTGAAAATTTGTGTGAATATTCTTCCTTCAAGTACTAAAAATATAAACTACACTCTGGATTGACATTATTAAGTAAAATCCTTTTTTTTTATACATAATAAAGGTTAAAAAATTATATAAACACATGAAATTTTGTACCTCATACGAATTCCGAATATTTTTTAGAAAAAACAAAGACAACGAAAAATAATTAAGGAGTAAAGCTGTAAATGATAAAAAATAAGGAATTACAAATTGGGAAATTCAACTTGGAAATATATTTGTTGTACAAAATTAAGGAAAAATAAATTTGGAAGAAAAAAATAAGGGAAAGCTTAAAACAAAAATCATTCAGTAATATTTTAAATTTTGAACAATATTATAAATGACCCTCTTAAATCTAGCTATTTAAAAAAAAAAATTTATTAAAATATTTTTATTTTGGCTTTTTCCAATTTTTATATTTCAAATTTAGTTTTCCCAATTTTTATTTCCTCATACCATTATTTCTAATTTCGGTTTTCTAATTTTTATTTTCATATGAAATGCTTCCCTATTTTTTTTTCTAAATTTTTGTTGGGAAATCTTCTTTAATATGCACTGAAAAGAATTAGTGACAATAATAGAATTCTTAAATATAATTTTTGTTGCTGCCAAAACTCAAATTTTTATTTTATCTTTTATAATTTAAAGCGTAATAAAAATGTAAATTAACACGAATGTTATATGTTATGTAACATAAATGTAATTGATTAACATGCGAATTTATCGATATGTCGGTTAAATGAAGAAGGGGAAGAAGCACGAAGTTAAATATAACTAAAATAATTTTAATTTAACATTCCTTCAAATTTCTGATGAAAATTAAAATTTTTTTTTTTTTGTATACAGAAATAAGCTACAAGCAACTGGTGGCCATGTGTCCCTGGGAGAATCGTTTATATGCCCTGAGTTTGCGGGGGTGGCAACTCTATCAACTGCTGGAGGATAGTGTTGCTTCCATGAATGCGACTCTGTCCTTCCCGACTTCCAATAGATTTCTGCAGGTGTCTGGACTTCGCATCATTTACAATCTAAAATCGGAGCCGGGTCAACGAATTGTCAGTTTAAGGGCGCGTTGTGCCCATTGCGATGTACCTGAATATATTCCACTGGAATTGGAGCAGGATTATCGTCTGGTGGTCATGGAATACCTGGCCAATGGCAAGAACGGATTCGCTTTGATTAGCGATCATGCAAAAGATCTAGAGTGAGCTAATTTACTTACTAAATGTAATTAAACCCTTTAAACTAATATATATTTAATTTAACAGACTGGGACCCTTTGATTTAGATGCTTTGATGGATTACATGAGCGCAGTTGCACCCATAACTATCGGACTGGAGCAGAGAATACAATTTGTAAATACTTAATGTGCTCAAATTTCAATTTAAATAAATGAACGATTAACACTTATCGAAATTATCAAAAGTATCGCATAGCAAGTAGAGGTGGAGAACTATCGATAGTCGGCATCATCGATAGTCAGCGATATTATTTTTGAAACCATCGAGCAAAACTTAAATGTTTCCGAAGCTCTGCAGATGCCAAACGCTCACCTTTCTGTGACGCGTTGAGCGTAATAAAAAACTATCGCCCACTATCGATGGTGCAGATCTGCCATCGATGGCGCCTCGATAGTGCTTGACCATCGATAGTGCCATCGATAGTTCTCGACCACTAATTAAAAGACAAATCTGGCAATATTGTGGCAACCTTGACCAAGCTAGGCAAAAACAATTTCATATTTAACTCGTTTTTAAAATATATAATTTTTTTAATTTTGAAGCTAGAATTTTAAATCTTTCACAGGAAATATTGCAATATTTTTGTCGATATTTTTAAATTGTTTTTAGAATTTACTACCAAATTTAAATTTAACACAAATAGAAGTGAAACGCAGAAAATGGTGCAACCGTGTGGCAGCCTTGGTTCACAGAAAAAGAATCACCTTGCAGCCATAGTAAAGGTCGATAGTCAGACTTCGCTCTGTTTTGTAATGGATTTCTTTGGTTATTTATTTAAGTATTTAGAAATAGTTATGAAAGTTTATCCACCTGCAGAGTGACGAACTTGCAACATTTACTAAAATGATCACATGTATTTAACCAAAGGCTGACGTTCCCCAAACCAATTTTAAAATTAACTTTATGAATATACAATACTTATTACGTTCTTGCTTTTTTTAATTTGTACTTACAAATTTTTTAATGAAAGACTGAGCAAGTGAGCAAAAAAGAGCAATTTGGAAGGAACATGTTCACTTGCTCACTTCAGAGAGCAACTCTTTTTTGTTCACTCACTCACAACCCAACACTAGGGATGGCGATATCCAAAATAGTGACGATATTGATATCCAAAATAATATCGTATATAATATCATATCGAAAATATCATATCGTAGTAAATATCGTAAATATCGCCATAAATATCGATAAAAACGATATTCTTATGTTTAGCATAGTACGCTCTAGCCGAAAATATTTTTGCAAGGCCAAAACTTCATATAAAAAAAAGGGTTGCAAACATGCTCGAAATTATTTTGTAAGGCCATTTCTAAACGTATGTACGCTGTACCTAAATATGGGCAGCTCAGAATATTTTCTGGAGTTTTACAACACTGTTTGGTCCACAGATGGCACCTTTATTTTGACCTTTCAAAACATCGATTGAATCGTTGTTTTGACTAGTCGAAATATATGAACAACAATGGCGGGAAAAAATAAGCAGCAAAATAAGAGCCGAATTGATGTCTTCGAAAATGAAGAACGAATAAGGCTAATTGAAGAGGTGAGAGAGAGGCCAATCATATGGGATTTAACCGATAAAAAGCATTTTGATGCGACTTTTATCAAAAGTGCATGGGAAAGTATTGCAGAGGCCTTTAATCCGAAAATTATGGTATTGGTCGCTGCTACCTCACTGATCCAGTCCATTTGGTCCATTTTGTCACTTTGATTATTTGAAATTGTATTTACTTGTTTGTTGTGAACAGCTGACGCAACAGTGTGACCACAGCAGCAAAGGAACAACAATCTCTCAACTTTTTAGTGATTTTTGGTATTTTGCTGTCACACTGAATTCTGTAAGGCCCGACCTCAAAACATCGAACATTTCGAGCGTCCAAAATGTTTTCAGCTAGAGCGTTACTACGCTTTTTCAACAAAAACATCAAATTTTATTGAATACAGTTTGTTCAATTAATAACAATATTTATTAATTCACAAATTAAATAAAGAAATGCTTCTTAAGCAGTTTAAAAGGAAAGAGAATATCAGAATTTCAAAAACTTAAAACTTGCACCGAACAGAAAGTGAGTGCACTTCGAAATAAATAAATAATCACGTTTAAAAATGATTTAAAATTACTTAATTTGGCATATTGGAAATGTGTAACGCGAACGCACGGTGCAACCAGCATCACCGCTCACAGAATAGAAGGGAAAAACGAAAATTTTGAGATGATATGTATTTTTCGATATATCGAATTAAAGCTCGATATATCTAAATGGTATCGCATTAAATATCATATCGTCTCCTGCTTGGATATCGTTAGTAAATATCGATATAATATCGATATCGCCATATCGATACCCATCCCTACACTTGTCCCTTACCACGCGACCAACAACACGAAAACGTGTGTTTTGGGTACGGCGCGTGTTTTTATATAAAATAACTCAATTTTAAACAATCGCAGCTGTAAAAAGCAATTGTTTTAGTCGAATCAACAACTGCGCTACCCCACAGACAAAATGAGACGCCCAAAGAAGGTAAGATAATCAAGATTCTTAACACGCAGTTTGCGGAGACTGTGAGGTTATTTTTATACGCTTCCCAAGTAAAAGTCTATTGACTTTGCTACCAAGTTTGCATAAATCATATTTTAATAGTTCTATACACCCGTTGTAGTACGAGTCTGGCGAGGCCACACAATATATCAGTCGGCGTGCAGCGTTGCGCAAACTGCAGCTTTCCCTCAATGACTTTCGCCGCCTGTGCATCCTGAAGGGGGTTTACCCCCGCGAGCCGAAACACAGACGCCGCGCCCAGAAGGGCTCTTCGGAAATTAAGATATTGTACCATACCAAGGACATACGCTTCCTGTTGCACGAGTCCATCGTGTGGACGCTGCGTGACTACAAGGTAAATTCGAATATACAGTATGTAAAGTAATTTTTTTGACAATTGTTTTGCATTGCTTGCAGATTTTTGCCAAGAAAAGTGGCCGTGATCGCGCTATCAAGGATTTCCGCAATCTAAAGCGTCGCCTGGCCATGTTCCCGGAGATCAAGCTGGATCACATTGTCAAGGAACGCTATCCGACTTTCATTGATGCACTTAAGGATCTGGACGATTGTCTGACTCTGCTGTTTCTGTTCAGCACATTTCCCTCACTGCATTTGATACCGCGCGAGCAATCGAATCTGTGCCGACGTCTGACCATTGAGTTTCTGCACTATATCATCGCATCGAAGTCGCTGCGCAAGGTGTTCATATCAATCAAGGGCTACTATTTTCAGGCCGAGATCAAGGGACAGAAGGTCACCTGGATAGTGCCACACTACTATCCGTTTAAGCCACAGTCTCGTCAGGAGGTTGACTTCAAAGTCATGTCCATATTTGTGGAATTCTATACCATTATGATGGGTTTCACCAACTTCCGCTTGTTCCATGGCCTGAACATGGCGTATCCACCCCAATTTCCTAGCAGTGTGCTGCAGGATACCGAGGAGACATATAAGGATGAATCCAGCTTCGTTTCAGATCGCATTGCCGCACTGAACTTTGAGCTGCTGCGCACAGACAAAGTGCAGGAGGATGAGGAGGAGCCAGATATTGATATGGAGCTGTTGGAGCAGGATGGCGATTCCAAGCGCATCATCAAAATGAAACAGGACGCACAGGAAGTGACTCGTCTTCGCACACTCTTCAAAGGCTTGAAATTCTTCATCAATCGCGAAGTGCCGCGAGAACCGCTGGTCATCATCATACGCTCCTTTGGCGGCAAAGTGTCCTGGGATTCATCCGTTTTTGCGGGCGCCACTTACGACGAAAGCGATGAAACCATCACGCACCAGATCGTGGACAGACCCAGTTTGAGCACACAGTACATCTCCAGGGATTACATACAGCCTCAGTGGCTCTTCGATTGCGTCAATCAGCGCCAGCTGCTGCCCACCAACAAGTACTTCCTGGGCGAAGCGTTGCCACCGCATTTGTCTCCATTTGTCGATTCGAAACGCGAATCCTACATACCGCCCGAGGAGAAGGCGCTGCTTGATCCCTCGCTGATCGAAACGCATGGTAAGTTAACATCTGGAGTAGTCCTACCTAACCAAAATACTAATCCTGTCCAAATCCCTCAGCTCAAAGCGATGATGAATCTGAGGACGATGCTGCCGAAGAAGAGGAGGATGCCGTTGACCAGGAGCTGCTCGATGCGCAGCTTCAGCTCGCCTATCAACAGGAGACGGCCGAGTACAAGAAGTACGGCGGACCTGACGGCGTTAATGAAGATGAAGAAGATGCGCTTTCCGACGAGGAGGACTTGGATGATGAAAGCGAAGATGAAGACGAAGAAGAGGAGCTGGATGAAAAGACTCGACGACTGCTGGAAGAGGTGCGTCATTTGAAACCAAATTGAAATACATATTTTAACCCTTCCATCCTTGTAGAAAGAAAAAATGACCGTACAGTCGGGTAAGGTGCACAAGGTCAACAAACGGCAAGTGCACAAGGCCGAGGTGGATGAGCACCGTTTGCAGGCTCGCATGGTCAAGCCACGTCATCGCAATCTGTTCCGCAAGCTGATACGCGAGAAGCAGACCAAGGAGAAGGAGGAATGGCTGCTGCGCAAGAAGCGTCGCAACATTGATGCCAGCGATAAGGAGGCCAAGAAGACGGCCAAGCGGGAGGCGCGCAAAGCGGCGGCCGCTGCCGCTGCAGTTGCATCCAAGCTGACCGGCAAATAAACGGACAGCTGCCTCGCGGTATTCCATAAACGGTGTCTTGATCCTTAGGCTTAATTTGTACCTAAAAACAATAAAAAAAAAAAAAAAAAAAAAATTGTTACACGTAATTTCGCTCTATTTTCGAAATGTCCTTAAATTGAACCAAATCAGAGCATATCTAAATTGGGCTCGGGCTAAATTCATGAATTATTTGGTTTAATCTAAACAACCAGTCAGTGTCAAAGATCTACAATTAAGCTGCAAGATTCTATATATGTACGAATGTCGAAAATTATTACCCAGAATACGAAAATTCGGAAACAAAATTAGGAATCCACAAATTAGGAATCCAAAACTACGAATCCGAAATAAGGAAGACGAATATTGGGAAAACAAAATCGCGTGATTTTAAAAAAAATATTTTTGATTTCGTCCTTTTCCTATTAGCAAAAAGACAACATTTGTCGATCCATTTATTTCAAAATCAGGACTTTCATTTCAATAGGGTCTACATGTAAATATACATATGTATGCATGCTGTGTGTCACCTTATATAAAAATTTTTTTTTTTTTTTCTTTTTTAAAATTTCTTAAAAAAAGTTTCGGAATTCGTATGAGGTACCAAGCTACAATGAATCAAAAACTTATGATTTGATTGTGATGAAATTTTCAAGGCATCAAATACTTGCTTATGAGAATATCTACCTAAAGACGAATTTCGGTGCTTTTAGCTCTTAACATTTCTGAGATCTCTTCTTTTTAGGGATATCTATCGATATTTATGTATTTTAATTTACTTTTGTTTATTTGTCGACAAAAACAATATTTTGTGTTTATTGTAGGACTGGAGTATGGGATTTTTATTTAAAAATTAGTCCCAAAACCGAAGATATCGGGAGCATCGATTTTATGTGACTTCCACCATTTTTACTCAACAGAATTCGCAAGGACTTACTTTTTACTTACACGAATTTGACCTCAGCAAAGTAATTTGATATCCTTAACAAAAAATCTGTTGCACAGTTATTTCGGTTTATTTGTAAAGCTTATCATTAAATTTCAAACAATTAAAATTTCATAATAAATTTGAATCTTACAGTTTGTGAATTGAACACATGAAATTTATAAAAAAAGCATAGATATATTAAGTATTAACAACAAAATGAGCGCAGTCAAAAAGTAACAGTTTTTACTAACATTTGGCCAAAAAAAATAATGACAATAATATTAAAAGAATTGTATGTAAATTGCAATTACTGAACACTGACCTGTATTATAATAGAATTGTATTAGTTTTTGTATAAAGGAGGGCTAACGGTTTTATAACTAAAGCAATTGTATATAAACTTGTTTTAACGACCTAGTTGATTTATATTTCATTTTGTTTCATAATTTGAACTAACGCATGTCGCCTTTCGTGTATCTTTGAATAAACCTAGATATTGTATATAGTAGTCGTATATTGTATATGCCCTGACACAGTCCAAGTCTGTCATAGTACCTATTACTCTATTTATATATATAAATGATTTTATGTATATGTATATATCGTGTATCATTATGTTTTAAACTCCGCATCAAGAGTCTCCAGTTTGCCGCTTTTGTTCTTAATTTCAATATTTTGTTTTTGTTTTGTTTTCAAAATGACAAGGGGTTGCTTAGGATTGGATTCTTAATCGCTATCGCTGTTGTCGCCGCCCGCCGCGCCATCCTCATCATCATCATCGTCGCTATCCTCGAGTTCGGGCATGGGAAAACGCAGAAGAGCCGCAATTCCGGTCAGTTGAGCCAGTTCTGTAAGCGTAGATTCAAAGAAAATGTGAGTTAGAAAAGAAATTTATGAAAGACTCAATATATATTGTGATGTACAGACAGACAGTCTTCTTATCAAATGGCGTATACTTAACTCTAGTAACTAGTTTATCATAGTCATGAACCTCTTAATGAACTTGCTGGGAACTAAACCAACATTGACTAGTTCAATGTAAACCAATTAATTGGATAATTTAGACATCCGGTCAATTAGAATAAAGTTGTTTAAGATACCGACTTAAGAGTGGTATTCCCACAGCTAGAATGCAGTACAAAAGAACCAGTTTTAGTTTTCTCTTTATTTTTTGCACTAGACGTAGGAGTTACAACTGAGAAACTCAAGGCTCACCGGTTCTAGTTGAACATATTGAGTCAGTTTTGAACTTAACATTCAACTTGGGGGTACAAAATGGTTGCATTTCAATATGCTAATGCTTAAAGCAATTAAAACCATGTAGAACTCTATAATTTATTTCAAAAATACGGCAAAAAAAGAAACATGCATTCCGTGTGAACTTTGTGAATTGCTCAATGTGCTTGAGTTTAGTATAGGTTCAAATTCGGATTCTTTTTTATTGTATTCTCATGTAGAAGTGGTTCTGTTTACTCATTGAAATTGTCCGGTTATCTGCACACAATTTAAATCAAGTGCTCGTTTAATTTTTTTCATTTTGTTTACACAATGTTCTACAATGTTTATATAAGTAATTTAGAGCTGATTATAATGCGGAAAGTAAAGAGAAAAAAGTACTTGAGCAGAAAGCGATAAGGCGTAAAATGATGTGGAAATGTTCAAGTGGTGTTAAAAGATAGCAACGATATGCAAAATTCATTATATCCAGTAAACTTTCATTAACAAATTTGAGTGTGCCCGACTAGTAGAGAAATTTGAGACAATCTAACGCAAATACATATATGTATTAACTATTAAAATGGATGTCTTTAGGTTATCCTACTGGCAGACAGACGGTTAAGATGATATTGTTCCGTTTATTGATGTTGATCAGATATATTTATCAATTTCATCTGTCCATTACTAATTTTATTGAATTGTATAGGAAATTATTTCCCTCTCATAAAGTTTATATATTCGGTATCTATAAGAATTAAATATAAAGATACAATATATTAAATGTAATAACTTAGTTAAGCCTTTAATTACATCGAAGTGTTGCGATTCAAGTAAATATATAGTATATTATACTTTCCCTTTTTGTAGTTGTTCAACATGTAATTACAAAGTATTGAACTCTATTTTTATACAGCAGCGACCCATTTACGTGTAAGAATTGGCAAAAAGCGTTGCCAAGTCGCAGACAATTGATAAGAACAAAATAAAACCAAATGAAATGCGACACGTGAGTCATTTGCCAAGCAGCCGCAAAAGAAGCGCAATTTGTATACATATGTTTGTATATTTAAAGCAAACTGCAAACAAAAATATTTTTACAACACACATGTAAAATACGATTTTAATTAACGTCAAGTGAAATTAATTTGAAAATTGAAAGTGGTCTCAACACATGATTTTCAATGGTTTTGAAGTCCAACTAAAAATTGTTCACATGTATCTCATGTAGAATGCGTTGCGGGAGATTCCTTCAAGAAATGCAAGTGTGTATTGTATGAGTGTGTAGTGTGTGTGTGTGTGTGCACATATGCAATGCGAGCCATTTAAAAATAGAATTCTTAACGAGGTCATTAGACAGGGGGAGGCCTACGCTCACATACAATATCAGCAACAAGCATAGAAAATTGCATATTTTCTTTAACAAAAATATTTCGACATTCAAATTCTTTTAATACTACTATCTGTTTGACATAGTCTAATAGTATAATACTCACGTTCTCCTGATATATGCATGCTGGAGAATATTTTAACCTCACCGCCAGCATCGCGCACCGATTCAACCAAGTTAACATATTCTTTCCTGAGATTTACATCTTGGCATCTAGAAAGAAGAAGGAAAATGGTAATGTTAAATTGTCGAATTAATATTGAAATATATAAGAGTTTGCTTAGAAGAGATGAATATCTTTTTTTAAAGATTAAATGCTCCGATTTAGGAAAAGGTATTTTAGGTAAGTGTCGCAAAAATGAAAAAGATTTCATTCAAAAGTTCTCTCTCTTATCTCATGGGAAGCTTAGGAGATACATATATAGAAGTCCAATCAGCATAGCATAAGTTCACATCATATTTGCTCAGCTGACAGAGACTTTAAAATCAGGGACCGTAATCATTATAAGTTATATTATAAAAATTACATTTTAATGATTATATTTTAATTTTTAATTTTTTTTCTGAATGATGATCATTATTTTTGAGTAATTTCATAAAACTCAAAAATAATCATTATGAATAAGTTTAATTTTTTTTTGCTTAAAATAAAACTCAAAAGTAATTTACGGTTTCTGTTTTAAGATTTTTACCAATATTACTTTATATCCCTATATAGGGACACCATAGATACCTCCCAGCATCATTTTTTTTTTATCGGAGTACGATAACCCATTCAAACTTTCATCAGTTTTATAAAATTACTCAAAAATAATGATTACCATTAAGTAAAAAAGTAAAAATCATAAAAATAAAAATCATGGTGGAAATACAGAGATTGTAAAATAATAAACATTTTGGTGCAAACCATTATTTTCTAGGTCTTTTATAAGTGTCTGATTTTTTTATTTAAAAAAAAACGTATAATCATTATATGCAGTCCCTGTTTAAAATTAACAAACAGTTAAAGTTTATTTAAATACCTCCCCCAAAATTCCAAGTAAGTTTTAAAAAAAATAAAAATATTAATTTTATAAGCTGTGATATGCGGACATTTCATCATTATTTTATGATCAACAAATTATATGCACTATGAGGAGCGTCATCTATCTTTCAGATCATGCAAGTTTAACGAATTAAGCAATAATGTAATGAACGAAAGCCTTGAATAAGTAAGACCAGGCAAAAAGTAGAGTTCGAAAAACTGCTTTAAATATTATTTCTACAATTTCGAATACTTTGTCAAAGCTCTCAAATTTAGCCAAATTTAACTATCGGATGCTTTATAATCCCTATTGAATTTTAAGGTCAGTTTAAGGTATCTTTACATTCACAAGTATTCAATGAAAACTTGCAGCTACAGTATGAAAACCCTGAAAGCGCATTATGCACTATACTATATTCGAATCAATTAATATCTATTACGATTCAAAGTATGTGATATTGCACATCTAAAACGTTACTTGATACTAGATGTTCAATACTCGATACAAATAGCAAAGCGCTTAATCATGGCACGTGATGAGTGAATCTACATATACTATATTCACTTATACATATTAATAAGGTGTCAGGCTTAGCGGGAATTTATGGGAACACAAAATGCGACAAAGGTTACGTTTAATAGTCTATAGACACTGAGGTAAGTGCGATGAAAATGCAAGTATGAACTCACAACACCCAGAAAGTGAGCACGAGTACATTACGCTACAAATGACTAAACAAAAGTTAAAACCGTCGGCTGTTTTAATTACAGGTTCAAAAACCTTAAAAATGTTAATGCTTCAAAGATAAAACTTGCAAAAAACCTCCCAAGAAAAATGTATGCAAAAAAAACAACAAAATAAACAAACATCCACAAAAAAAATCAGGCGCAGGTAAAATTTCAATTATCATTTTTATTGATGGCACAAAACAGACAGAGTCTCTTGCTCTTTCTCTCGATCTCTCTGCCACGTAAGAGAGCCAAAGAGCAAAGTGTGACCAGTTGAGTTATGGATCGCTTTATCAATTCGTACAGCATGTGGATGCCATTCGTGAGAGTACACGTCAATAGGTTCCACAGCACGTGCAGTAGCCACAGCAGCAGAAGACAAACAAAAATATGAATATGTGAATGAGCGACCATTGCATACCCTGTTTTTAGTTTGTTTATGATCAAAAGGAAATTAAAAATTTAAATAGACAGACAACTAGATCATAAATATTATGCAGAAGTGTTAAACTCCGAAAGACCATTGGAATTATATTTTATATGTAAAAAATAAATAAGAAGAAATATATTTTTAAAGTAATAATAAAACTATATGATATAAATTTAACAACTTATGACATATACATTATGATGTATAGCAAAAATCGGGGATTAAAACCCTAACCGAAACCGTATCCTTTGACTGGTAAAAACCGATTGAAATTTAAAACTGTAACTGAAACCGTAGCCGAAAAAAAAATTTTCATTTGACCGAAATCTTAAAACCGAAACTCTGCAAATCGAAATAATCGTTTAGTAATCGTTTCATTTATAAGGGTAAGTTTCGATTTTTCATGCATCCAAAAAAAAATTATTTTTCATTTATAATAATGATTTTTGATTTTAATTTTCTTATGTTTTATTTTGAATTTTTATTTGTGATATTCATGGGCGTTTTTTTATAGCACTAAGTAAGCGCAATTAAAATAAATTTGTTAAATGAAATATTAAAATTGTTGAAATGTAAGCAATGTCTTTTTTAATATTATTATTATATTATTAATACAATTATTTTTTTTGCAAAAAAAATTTTTTATGAATCGAAACATACAAAACCCGGTTCACCATTACGAAACCTTTATTCAAAGATTTCGCGTAACCGATAACCGAAACCGTAACTGCAACCGATATTCGTTTCGGTTTTAATCCCTGGCAAATATATTTTAACTAGAAGAACAAGACAAGCACTTCCACAACCGGAGACACCCTACTGAACAGCAGTCTACAGGGTATCAGAAGAGAGCATGCGAGAGCAGCAGAGACCGCAGCACAGTCTATACATGTAGAATTAGTTGCAAAGCGGCTTTCTTGCGGCGCGGAACACAACGGAACGGAGCGTAGAACACGTCAAGAATCGAAGCGTAGACATTGTGCCGATTGCCACGCCAAAGAAATTGGTGCTAAGAAACGCCAAAGCCCCCTTCTACGACCTCCCCAAAAACAAAATAAGTGCACAATAAGAAAGAAAGAAAAAAAAGAAATCCAAAGGTGCGTGCAAAATGAAAAAATGCAAGTGAAAGTTGTTGTCCATGTCAAGTGCAAATGGGGAGAAAACATAAGAAAGAAATCAAGTTTTGGAACCGCAGCAGCAGCATTAATAGCGAATGTCGTTGACGTCTTTGGAATTTTGTGGCTTTGAGTCAGCGCTGGGCAATGCAACAGTCAACAGCAGCAACTGTATCTGTATCTGTATCTGTGAGATACCTGTGTATCTTTATACTCATCCGTTAACCACAAAAGTTGTCATGAATTGAATCCATTGTTGTTACTGTTGTTGCGTGACAATGATTGCACAATGAAATCAATTGTTATAATGGAATTAACGGAACGTAGGTGAAAGAGCCATGATGAGCGGGTGGCCATTGAGTGGGGGGAGGAGGTCAAATTCGCTGTCTGGCCTTAAGATATTCTCGTGTCGTTCCTCGTTCAACTTGTAAATTAAACAAACATCGTTTAATTCAAATCTTGTGCAATTTTGCATCTTTTTCGGGAACTGTCTGAATATGGCGGAATTTGGAAAACTGGTTTAGATTTGATAGCATTTAATGAAAGCAACTGCGAGTAAAATAAAATACATTTGGATCATCAATTAAAACTCACAATACGAGTTTTCAATAAAACACTCAACACACTTGAATCAATTTCTTGTGCTTTTTATGATAATTTCAAGTAGCGAACTGTCATCTAATGCAGAAATTGATCAATCGCTGATTTCTCTGCAACCCAAATTCAAAAGACTTTGAATTAAAGTTGTAAATGGGATCCCGAACACTGAATACCCTTGCATAAAAGTAAAGACAGGCTCTCGAAATAGTTATACAGGGGTGCCACAGAAATTGCTTTCGCTTGAATTTTACTTAAATTTGTATGAAATTTTTATGAAATTTAAGTGAAATTCAAGTGAAATTCAAGCGAAAGCGATTTATGTGGCACCCCTGATAGTCCCATTTTTAAATTCAAAATGTATTAGACAAAATTTCCATGTGTAATCGACAAATTTTATGGGAATATTGAAATAATTGTACACAGTTCCGCACAGATACCGAGTAGTTTTCAGATTTAATATTCCAGATTCATGTCCAGACTATACATAATACCCTACAAGTAAACCTAATCGGGGCCCTTTCATTTCTTGCATAATTCCAAAAACAAAAGACGTAAAACTTTTGCAACCTTAATGCACGTGCCCAAAATAAAAATACAAAATTGCTTTCAAGTCAATATTTACACACAAGTGAAACAACAACCAGCAGCCACAGCTGCAAAACTGTAAATAGGGGCACGTTGCAAGGCATAAAACGCGCTCCGAAACGCCCTAAAACAACAGACTAGAAAAACTGGTTGAACAGATAAATCGAAGAAAAATGAATCCATTCAAAGAGCACAGTGCAATGAAGAAAAGAACACACAGCAAAGGGGAAGTGTAGGGAGAAATGGACGGGCATAAATGAAGGCATAAAAATATGCAAGAAGCAGCCAAAGACTCGACAAATGTGGATCATGTTACATGGCAAGAGGGGGTCGCATGTGGAACACAAGTCGTGTCTCTCAAAGAAAAAATTATATATAAAAATTCAATCAAAATGGGTGCAAGAGTTGACCGTTTGAGACTCGCCTCCAGGGCGAACCATAAACGGTGCGATTTAATAGATTGAAATTCCTAATTATTGTTGTTGTTCATGTTCCAGTTGTTGTTGTTCATGTTGTTGTTTTCACGCCCACAGCTGTGAATAATAATGATAATTAGCACAAGTTTTGCGTTTCAGAAGTTCGAGTCAAAGAAATGGCACAAATGCAAAAGTCAAAAGAGATACAAAATGTAGATACAGATACGAAATACAAGCACAGATACAGATAGAATTTACATTTACAAGACGTTTAGGTCGCATAAATCAAAACTTATGTTGTAAACTGATACAGCTTAAAAAACAAAATTCTCAGACGCCGCTAATCGAGCTGCATAGAATTTGAAATGTGGAAACTGAGAGAATTACAAACTGAAACGAAGCCTGAAAATATTCGTACTTAATACGCGTGTGAAAAGAGAAACACAATACACAATACTCAAGACTGGAAACTAGAACACCTGGCTCTGTTTTTTATGGTTAATAGACTAGCAATTCTGGGAAATAGTCATTATTAGATCTAAGTGCTCAAATTAAGCGTTTCAGAATGTTTACTACATTGGATCTTATAGTCATGACTACACTTTGCATATTTATAAGTAGCATCTACATTATAATATGCGAAATTAAACGACTCCCTGCTAAATATGTATAAAGAAGTTGTAACAAACGAGCAACTAAAAATATACTTAGATCGCAAGAAAATATTGTTAAACATTCCTCAAAGTTACAAGTTAAGCTATATTCAATTATTGCAAGATTTTGCAAAAAGATTAACTAAGATACATACTTAAATGTTTATAAATATGAATCAAAACTGATATGTTTATTCTATTTTTAATAAAATTAAGCTGATAATGTCATTGTTGTCAATGTTCGTTATTAAAATGCTATAATAATGTCCGTTTCTAGTTAATTAAAACTGTTAATGGAATGTTTTTAATTTCAATTTAGGCATTCGAACTATAATAACCCAAAAAGAACGTCAGAAAATAAAGATAAGCTTGCCAAAAATGTTGATAGTAGACACTGAAGAATGTATTAAATGCTCAAGACTCAAGACTCAAGAGTTCTCTAACTTTCTTTGTACTTTGTTCACTTCCACTTCAGTTCCTACACAAGTGTGATCGCTGATCAAGATGCTCACCAAGCAGCCGGACTACACAATCTCTGAGCTGGGCTATCCGCAGTGGCAGCAGCAGCTGTGCGAAGAAGAAGACAAACTCCACAAAATGTGCCGCCCACCAACAACGCCAAGTTCCAGTTATGGGCACAGTTCCAGAAGCTGTTTCAGTTCAAATTCCAGCCATAGCCCCAGTTACAGTTCCAACCGCCTGCTGCCATTGCGTGAAACGCTCGATGATTACTACAAGCGTCTTTTGCTGAGTGAACAGAGGGCCAGAGTGGAGAATTGTAATGCAAGTCGTGGCAGAGACTTGGATGATGTTGTGGCGCAGCAGAAAAGACACAAGAATCAATGGAATGTCCAACAGCAGCGTGCCAGCAACAATCACAGACGGTAAATCAAATCAATTTCAACATCAAGTCAAGAGCCTATTTTTAACTAAATGTACACACATAATTTGTGTGCTCTTCTTTTCTTTTGCCTCTTTTCTTTATCAATTGCGAAACAATCAACAGCAATCAAAACTGTCGAGATAAAGCACAAGCAACAGCAGCAACAACAACGCCAACAACAACAACAACGATGAAGGCAACCTTGATGACTTGCGATTTGAACAGTTTTTGATTGTGAATGATCACTGAAGATTCTCTTCCTCAGAAACAAAACCACAATTTACGGGACTGATTAAACGTGCTAAATTTAACAAATAAAACATTTTGCATAGACCTTTAAGCATTAATTCTAAGTAATAACATTTAATTTAATTGCATGCCACGCAGTTTGCATAAAAAACAATAAATAAAAAAACATCAACCAAAACAATAAAATGGAATTTCAACGGCTCATTAAAAATGTAAACGGGCTATGCGACGGGGCACTTTTTCAGTTTCAGCTTCGGATTCCGGACCCGATTCGAATTCAGATACAGATTCAAATTCTGAATCGAAATAAAACGTAAACAAAACAGACGACTGTCAATCGACAACCGACAACCGACAACAGACAAAGCAGACCAAAAATGGCAGCATTTGTTGCCCATTCGAGACTCCATGGAGGCAACCTTGATCATGAGCACATCATGGGGGGCACATTAAATTAGCGTTTTGGACGTGCTTTCTTTAAATGGCTAAATTTGTGCAAAAACTGCGACAGACAGAAGATCTGAAAGCGCTTCAGATCACCCAAGAGTGAGCAAATACGAGCTTTTGATGCGCTACTTAAAAATGTAAGCCACGATCATTTTACAGCAGCGGTGGGCACGAAATCTGAATTCGGGAGCACAACAAAAACAACTACAACAACAGCGAGTCTTTTGTGCGACTTCACGGCGCCGAATAGGCAGAAAAATAGTTGGGAACAGTCGCTGCTCCCGGAGCCACTGCGTGCCCACCACTGTAAAATTTACAGAATGGAAAAGAAAATTACTTTTTAAAATTATTTAGCCCATTCTCTGTACTCTCAAATTACTCAGACTAAGCTGTAATAATCAATTTGTACGAGAAATCGAAGCTAAAGGAAAGCTTCAGATGTAAACCATAATTTCGCTGATTGCTTATTTAAAAAAAAGTAGATCAGTCTTAAACTAAATTATGTATATGGGTATTTCCAGGATCGAGAACGCGACATTTGTATGTCTTTAAATGAAAAAAAAATGGCTAAATTTGACATTTTCAAAAATGTTTTCTCACGTGTTTAATGCATTTTATTTCATTTCAAAATTATTTATAGAAAACAATGCATCGCGAACGCGACGAAAAATTAAAGTCATGTTTGACTTCATCTTGACAATTACGAAAGTCTGCGAAATGTGGCGAGTAATTAAAAAGAAAATACTCTGAAACCATAATAAAATAATGTAGTTTTCCATTTTATAAATTATTTTAACATGTTACTATCATTTTATTTATTTTACGAGTTTTGTTAGTAATTTGTAACGCGACATCGCGAACGTGACAAGATTTCCAGCTAGTTTGCTCCAAGAATATATGTTATCCATCAAATTGTATTCGATATATCGACAACTTGTAAAACTTGTTTTAAATTAAATTTTCAATATTTTTCCATGTATTAAAATGGTTTACGTTACAATCTTACTGTCTCACTAAGTGTAATCGATAGAATAAAAACGGTCCATTTTGGAAATCAATTTTTAAGAAAAAGGCCAAAAATATTGAAAAATGTGAATTTATTCCTATATAGAATCTATATGTTCATCCTATTGAATTTCTTCTAGCGTATATTGTTTAAATAAATAACTTGAATACATTTTTGGAAGAAAATTTCACAAGATGTGAGTTTTTAATCAATTTAACGTTTTTGGACGAGGTGGACCTTTTTCTGGAAATGCCCATATATAGTTTTTAATGGAATTCTTCTAAGTAAGCATAGAACCTTGTACAAAAGAAACGGCACTTATCGCTTTCAAATTGAAATAAGCGTGAAATAAAAAGAAATAGAAAATATAGAAACAAAGCTAAGATCAAAGATCATTTGAGAGAACTGAAGAGTATAATCGACGAATGATTTAAATACTATATCACTTAGCGACCCTCTCAAGACGTATGCAGCACATGTAGCGCACCAACAGATGCTTCATATGGCAAACAATAAAACAAAAATAAGCTGGCAATTTGATAAAGTTGAAGGTTTGGCGCTGTGGGCTTGTCAACGATCGTGCTCTTGATCTTTCTACTTGATTAAACATGAAATTGTCATGTTGCTACATGTACACGTAGAATGAATACAGTTGATAAGGCTACGGATTGTATAAAGTAAATAATATGTAAGCTGTAATCACTTTACATACCAAATGTTTTAAATTGTTGAGGTAGTAAATTAATTTAATTCTTTGTCTAACAAGTAAGAAGATAGTTGAACTGAGCTAACAATCTGTCATCTTAAAATTTAATCAAACTGAGTTCACAAACTATAGTCAACACATATTTTCAAGGCGGTCTGATTAACTCTGGAACTTCGGAAAATATATAACAGAATATAAAGTCCCTATTCCATTGAAATCTTTAGATGGAACTCACCTGAACAGATTGTCAGAAATGAGCAAAGTTTCTATAGATTGAGCCTCGGCAGCACGGAGTATATGTTTCTTGCCATAGAATGCCTTGGCTGGTTCACACTGCAGCATCATGTAAAATTGTTCCAATGCTTTAACCTCGCCAGCAGCTTTCGTATCGGACATTTTAGCAATGACAGCGGGATCTTGTAGCACTTCTGAAATGTGAAAAATTATTTCAACTAGATATTAACTGAGCGTGCTTAAATTGAAGCGTACCTCTGAGTGAGTGCTTAAAGCCGGAGGATGCATGAACCAGCATGAATCTGCTTTTATTGTCCAGCAGCACTTTATAGTCCATTTTGACGGCCTGCTGGAACATGTAATCGTAGAACTGATCCCTCACAAAGCCAGGCGAGGCAATCAGCACGCACTTGACCACATCAAAGTTGACGTGACGCAAAATGCTTTGCATGACCTGCTCGTAGAACTTGGCCAATCCCTTCTCGTGCTGCTGCACGTTACCCTTGCGCTTGCGCGGTATGGACACTTCAATTTTACTGCGCACCAGCGTCATGCTTGCGGTGATGAGGCAAACATGTGCCAAGCCCTCCTGCATGACAACGGCCGCAACATCCGCCGACTGTGTGGGATCGCAGGCCATGTCTATGCGCTCCAAGGCAATAGTATCCCATTCGGGTTTGCGCAACTCAAATTTGCGATTCAGCTCCAGATCGAGCGTATGATACGCGCCCATTTTGACGTACTGATTCTCCTCAATGTTGCGTCCCTTCAAACGCAACACTTGTGCTTGTGTATCAAAGTCAATGCTCTCCACGGCAATGGTGAGTGTGGTGCGAACGCGGCTGCTCGTGGATGAACCGGTGGCGGTTTCGTTTTGCACCTTTCGTATGGTTGTGCTGCGTACGCTGTCGCCTTCCGCTATCAGATTGTACGCATGCCACATGTCCTCCGACTCCTCGGGCACGAGGGTCACATTGCTGTTATTACGAATTGCAAAATTAGCTAATGGAATTATTGAAATGATAACGCCTATTTGGAACTTACCCCTGCATGCCCTTATCCACGTATTTGCCGAGCAATTTCATGTTGCAATTATTGTTGTTGCACTCGTAGTTGAAACGCCGCCGCCGTCTGTTGCCAGACGTTTAATTTTATTGTTGTCGTTGTTGTTGTGGTTGGCGCTGCGTGCTTTGTGTTTTTTGCTTTTATATGCTTTTTGTCACTTGCATTGAGATAAATGTTTTCTTAGGTCATGCGAATTGTTAGGCATTTTTGTTAGTTGTTGTGGGCTTTCCGCAGGTTTCTTCCAAATTCCTATGAAAATTAACAAATTTCACACGGCGAACGTTTTGACATTTTAAAACAGCTGTTTTGATAGTGCTGCAAAACGTGCACGTTTGAAAGCATGCGCTATAACTATCGGCTGAAGTATCGATATTTATATTTTATTTAATAAAATATTCTACTAAACAATTTTAATTAAAATAGAGATGCCAGCGAATTGGAAATTTGTATTAAAAAATACACGCTTTAATTAATGTTATAGTTTACATATTTGTACGGTTTTCGATTGACGAGTCAACTCTTTACTTAAACTAACAGCCTTTCAATTTCTTGCTGTATGGAGGTAATCTGCGATTTCAGCTGACTGCCCTCATTTGTGGTCACGGAGCAAGCCACAATGGGCCTGGACACACCGCATGCACGTCCCAATGCCTGCTTGGAGCGCACAAACACATACGGCACGTTCTTGTCCTCGCACAACAGCGGCAAGTGCAGCAGAATCTCAATTGGCTCCGTATCGCCAGCAAGCACAACGATATCAGCCAATCCACGGTTCAGCGTCTTGGTGGCTTCGTTGGCACCCTTGCGCAGCTGGTTGTAGTTAAGAGCCTGCTGCAGCAAGTTCATTATCTTGGCGGTCAACTGAGCATCAGCCAATGGGAATGCTTTCGGGTTCACTTCCTCGGTCTATAGAAAAAACAATGTGTTTATGTGTTATTACTAAATCAGATCGTAATTGATTCATGTAATTGCTTTGGAACTTACCATTTTATTATTTTTTTATTGTTTTTCTTTGTTGTTTCAATAAAATTTAAATGCAACCTCTCGGCTGGTGTGCTTCACTGAGGGGCAGAATTAAAATTGAAACGTTTGGCAAAA
>JBAMBL010001056.1:0-153173 GCA_037043405.1 Drosophila subquinaria | reverse complement strand
TTTTTTATTTTGATTTGCAATTTGTACTTATTTCATTACATATTTACTTCTTACTTAATCCCTATTTAATATAATGAATGTTTACCAATATTATAATTGTTATTACATTTATTAATAGTATTTTAAATTTTAGTTTAGTTTTTAAGATTCCAAGTTCGTATGTAATGAAATTGTACTAATTGTTGATTTCTTTTAAAATCATTGCAGAGCCTTTGGCGAGTTGCGTTCGTTGCGCATACCCAAAAAGATGACGCCTGGCGAGGATGCGCATCGTGGCTTTGGTTTCGTTGACTTCACCGGCAAGGCGGATGCGAAGCGAGCGTTTGATGCGCTCAGTGCCAGCACACATTTGTACGGTCGTCGTCTGGTCCTGGAGTGGGCCGACAAGGACGATCAGCAGGATGTCGAGGAGCTGCGCAAGCGCACAGCGGCCAAATTCGATGGTGCCCAACAGGCGGTGGAAGCGAAGCGCAGCAGACGCGCCTTCTTCGACGTGGAGAGCAACGTGCAACAGGCTGCCAACGACGATGATGACGATGACAACGCTGATAATAAATGATATAGGAAATAAATTAAGAAAAGGTCGATAATTTACATGCTATTGTTATGTATGTGTAAACGTGTATATAATTATGTTATAAACCATTTTACGAGTGAATTAATTCTTTTTTAATAAAGTCCAATATTTATAGACACGGTTGCCACTTAAAAAATGTCGGATTGAGCCAAAAACAAACAAAAAATGAGCCAAATTGATTTAAAAAGAGCCAAAAATAAAAAACATTTCGATCACAAACGCAATTCAATCGGACTCATGATTTGTCACTCTCTCTCTCTCCTCTCTCTCACTCGTTGTCACAAACAAACGCACACACATAAAAAAATCTACACTTAACAATGCGCATTGTCTCTCTCTAACTCATTGACTTTTGTTGAATATTTCTCGAATTTATTTTATTTTGGTTACTCAATTTTTTTTTATTTCTGAACTTTTTTTTGTTTTTTCTCAAAACAAACCTAATTATTTTACAAAACTTTGCATTTTATTGTTTTTTTGAAATTGTTTCTCAATTTTTTTTTATTGATTTTTGAAAATTTCAAGTTTTCCATTTCAAATTTACGCGCATAAAATGAATTTCGAGTATATTATATTGCATTGGTCGTTGCATACTTTTAGGCTTTCACTTGATACAATATATTCCAAAATATTTAGCATACTTCCAGGCTGCACTAAGTAAACAACAGTTGCAGCAACAGCCCAATGATGGCGCCACTTTACAGTTTGAAGGTTACTGCTTACAGCTAATCCTTGGATCCTTGCATAATCCCATTATCCTTTGATGCCAATCGATAGAGTCGGTTCCTATGACTTCCTTTCAATAATAAGTAACTAAGAAAAACACACAATAATTTCTAAATAGAATATATTTTACTTTATTTTACGTTTCTGTTTATATAAAACCTAAGTAATTAATACAAAACAAGACGAAAAAAAAACAGAATTTTTTAAGCATACACATACATATATCATCATCATCATAATCATCATTACATCATAATCATCAACATTACCATTCCGCAAACGATACAATTTTAATTTTGTTTTTTTTTTTTAGTAATATGTATAGTATACTAATTAGCAGTTTATTATATATATAGTATATAGATATAGTATGTATATGTATATGTATATTGTGTGCACTCATTTAATATTGAAAAAATATTTGCCATCCGTTCTCTCTCTCCCTCTCTCTTTCTTTGCACGCCTCTTTTCTCTTCTGCTGCTCTTAACGATGCAATTGTTGCAATATTTAAGCGGTAGAGGGCGTCTTTATCTACGCATATTTATAAATATATATATTGTATATGTTGTGTTCTTTTTGTTGTTGTTTTTTTTGTATAGATAAAGAATATATATATATATATGTGTAGTTTAATCCTTTTTAATCCTTTACGAGCAAAGCAGCTAAAAGCCATTGGGGGGGAGGGGGGTGAAAGTGCCTGCAAAATAGTGTTGAACACTTGTCTCTCTCTTGTATGTGCTTGTGTGTGTGTGTGTGAGCGCAACTTGTGAGCGTTTCAAGCATAGGCCATTACATTGCTTTACACATATGCATGTAAATATATATATTTTGTTGTTGTTTTGTATATTATTTGTAGAGTAAATTATTAAACGCTTCAAGTGTTTTTTGTTTTATGTTGTTTGTTTTTCTAATCCTTTTTGATGCGCGCCTGCAGGAAACAATAGAGTATGCCCGCCTGTGCCATCACATCCACAGTGCTCGCCGCCAACGGATCCTTTTGCTTGACCTGCGTCTGGCCGGGACGCAGCAAAGTTGGCCCAAACACCATGGCCAGATTGTGCAGCGACATCTTGTTGTCCGTCTCCTTCTCGTGCACCCTTTAGAAAAGGAAGAAAGATACGTGAAATATGATTAATCTACATTTCCCAGTCAGATTTTTAAGCGTTTTAATTATGGTTTAGTCTTCAAGTTCATTCTGTATTCAAAATTTAGTAATCTCGTTAAAATATTTTATTTTCCCGAAGTGCAATTTTTACACTGATTTCGATTTAATTAACTCAATTGATTGTCCGACAAAGTTATCGAGCTAAAGTACTTGAAAATCACTTTCGAACTAAGCCGATTTTTAAGCGAAATGTCATTTTGATTAATATTTAGCCTTTTAATTTATTCTGTACTCAAATTTTATTAATTTAGTTCAAATATTTGAATTTTTCCGAAATACGATTTGCTATAAATATCGATTTTTAGTAAATTAGATTGACTGTCAGACAAAGTTACCGAGTTAAAGTACTTAAAAAACATTTTTGAGATTCCATTTTAAATTCATTCTGTATTAAAATTTTATTAATTTAGATCAAAAACTAAATTTTTTCCCGAAATTGCGATTTTCTACAAATATTGATGAGTTTAAGTCGATTGATTGTCAGACAAAATTATCGAGTTAAAGTACTGAAAATAATTATCGAACAAACCAGATTTTTAAGCAAAAAGTCATTTTCATTATGATTTAGCCTTTTAAATTCATTCTGTATTCAAATTTGTATTAATTTAGTTCAAATATTTGATTTTTCCCGGAATTCAATCTTCCATAAATATCGATTTAATTAATTCGATTGATTGTCAGACCAAATTATCGAGTTAAGGTACTTGAGTATTGACTTTTGTCGATTTTTCGATATTTTCTGACACCACACTAATACGATAATAATGTGGCAATCAATGTTCAATATATTTACCTGATCAGATGATCGAGTATCAGATTGATGGATGATTTGTTGGCCTGCGGCAGCTCCTCGTACACCTTGAGCAGCTCGTTGATCCGTGTGGCTTCATTGTTGTTGCTAAACGCACTGAATGTCTCAAAGAAGCGCGGATACAACAGATCGGAGAAGAGCGCCTCCGGCAGCTCCCGCAGGAATGTCTTCAGTATCCCAGTCACCGAATGGATGTCCACCTCCCGCAGCAGCTGCTCCGCCTCATAGGCATCTGTTTGTTGTGTTGTGTTGTGGGTTGGATGGAGCATTCGATAGATATAAGTATTCAATTTGCATATCAATTACGGCTCACAACTAAAATTCTGGACAGATTTTGAGTGCCTGCAGCTTGGGCAATAAAATCAGCTATTGCATAATCTTTTTACCAAATAATTCCAAAAAATGGTATGCACTATATTAGACTTCAAATTGCCTTCCAAACAGCAACAGCTGCGAAATTGGATCACAAAGAGCTGGGAAAAACTTACACTTGTGCCCATTTCATGGCGGAGGGCGTGGCAAAAAGCACATATTTAATTCTCAGCAGTTTAAAAATAGAAAGACAGTGTGGTTTGGCAAGAAAATCCACAATTATGACGACAAATAACATTTAAAAGCTAAAGATAAGCTTAAGTTGGGATAAGCCAAGCTAAAGCGGCCCAAAAGTTCGGATGCTCACAGCAACATACAGTGGCGGCAGAATTAATAGGGACACTCTTTCTTTCAAAATTAAAAAATATATTTGGAAAGGTCATTTAAATTCCGTTTGAATGATGCATAACTTTCCTTAACCCATTAAGTACCCATTGAAATATTCGAATTTAAAAAAAGTCAACTTTCAAAACTATTTTCCTCGATTTTTTTCAAAAAAATTTTGGGATGCAAAAACATTCTTCAAACAATTTTAGGAGTGATTGAAAAAAAAAATGTACAAAAATCTTTTCGCTTATATTTTTTATAACTTTTTGAAAATTGCTAAAAAGTCACTTTTTGCTTATAAAAAATACTAGCAAACATATTTTTGAAATAAAATTTTTGCAGTTACTCTTAGAATTGTTCCAAGAATTTGTTTGCATCAAAATATTTTTTGTAAAAAATCGAGGGAAAAAGTTTTTAAAAGTGCTTTTTACATAAATTCGAAATTTTCGAAGGGTACTTAATGGGTTAAGGAAATTTTTGCAACAATAAATCGGAATTTAAACGACCTTTCCAAATATATTTTTTAAATTTGAAGACTTGACTTACAATAGCTGTTATAGTTAAAGAAAGAGTGTCCCTATTAATTCTGCCGCCACCGTATCTGCAAAACATTAAAATCATTAAACATCAAAGCCAAAATGAAGCAGCGGTCACCAGGTGGCACTGAGACGCAAGTCTAGCTAGTAAGATCGCAATGCAGTTTGATGTACAAACATTTTAAAGAAAAATCATTCATTCTTGGCAAAAATCTAAAATTTGTTTCCAAAGACAGAAGTTCCACACCAATTGAAGATTTTCTTGGTGAACTTGGTGAAGGCCAAAATTTAAGCAGCTGACACGAGCAGTGCTGCCAACTTAGCTTTTTTCCCGTCAAATCTGGCTGTTTTTGAAGACCAATTGCGGGAAAAATTTGGGAATTGCGGGAAGCGGGAATTCTGGCTTTTTTCAAAATGCATTTGGCTTTTTTGTAGCAGTACGGTTGTCACTTGCAAGAATACAAATTTGGTACCAAAACAAAAACATTTTTGAAAAATCTGTTAAAAAAAAAAGTTTACCAACTCGCTAAACATAATTTAAGTGATAATTAATAATTTAATTATATACCAGTTTTGGTAGAAATATACCAAATGTGTGTAAGAGTGGCAGCTTAATCATATGTTTTATCGATATTTGCTAATACCACCACCACCACTTTAAGGCAAACTTTACTATAAAAAATGAGCGTAAGTGGTGATTTACACACATTTTGCTATGCCATGAGAATATAAGCAAAAGGGCCGGGATGTTTGGCTTAAGAGCGAAGAATTTAAAGCATGGCTACGCAGGGATGACTCGGACGAAGAAAGGGTCTATGCATCTACTGCGAGACCACATATGCTGCAAAGCTAAGTGATTTGCGTGCTAATGAAACCACTAAAAAACACACAAGGGCGATGGGCGGCTTCCAACAAAATAATAAAATACATTGCGAAGAATTAGACGACCGGATAAAAATCTTATACAGGTCTGTTCCGGTTTTCACTTTCGGTAAGATTATTCGGAAGTGAATTTCTTTAAACTGCTCTAATATCATTTCGGCGAAGTTCTACGAATTTATTTCACTTTGAGCTGATGAGTTTTAGTCCGATAAATTGAAAAACGAGCATTTTTAAATACTTAGCCTTAATGGAAAGTGAATAAATGCATTTCACTAAATGCTATAAAATAAAAAGTGAAAACCGGACAGGCCTGATAAATAAAACACATAAATTAAGTCCATAAAAAAACCGCTTTTTTTTTTGCGCTTTTCTTAGAATATTTTCAGCTTTTTTTTTCCTTCTCTCCAGTCAAAAACAGCTTTTTTTTCTTGATAAAAAATTGGCTGCACTGGACACGAGTCGCATACGAAAATTGTATTGCATGTTTTTAGGCACTTATATAGCTTAAAAGCTTTACTCAGCCATTACCACCTTTCTATTTGTCCGATCTTGTTACGATTTAGTAGAATGATAGCTTATTATATATTTATTAGTTAACGTTAATTAGTAAAAAATTCCTAATATCTTGAAAACTGTGCTTTTCACGATTTACGGAGGCGAAAAGGGGCGTGGCACAAATTGAAACGAGCTTGACCTGCGTGGGGTTTATAAAAGTCCGTGTGCCAAATTTGGTTGCTCTAGCTCTTATAGTCTCTGAGATCTAGGCCCTCACACGGACGGACAGACAGACAGAAAGACAGACGGACATGGCTATATCGACTCGGCTCGGTTGATGCTGATCAAAATATATACACATTATAGGGTAGGAGATGCTTCCTTCTCCCTGTTACATACATTGCAACGAATACAATATCCCCTTTTACTTATTTTTTAAGTAATAACCGAAAATATATTGATGCTGGACTTTTGAAACTAGGCCAGAATTGAAGTTGTGACCCGTTAACTGTATTGCTTTCAACTTACCCGACTCGAATGCCTTCTTCAACTTGGCCAGATCGGAGGCCGAGCCACTGACGCGATAACAGCCAACCTCCAGCATTCCACGTCGCTCCACTTCCCGGATGCAGGCACTGATGATGAACGGAATGTCGCGTTTCTCGCGTCTGTCACACAAAATGAAAACAAATTCATGTCAAGGCAAATTATTATAGATTTTCAAAATCAAAATAACAAACTAAAATTCATTTTTTAATGTATTCATGGAAATGTTTTATAGAAATTAACAACAAAAATTCTTACAAAAAAAAATCCAATCAAATCAATAAATAAATTAAAGTTTTAAAATGTTTACATTTAGAGGCATTTAAAGTTGTTTATTAGTTTTAAAATGTGAGTTTAATTTAATTTATTTAAATCAATAAGCTAAAGTACTAACATTTTAAATACAAATGATTATCTTTCCACAAAATATCCCATCATATTAAATATTAAATATCTATACAGAATTTTATTTTTTATCCAGATCAGCCTTTTTTTTATGACACTTCAAAAATGACCTAAAATTCATGCCCCCTTAAACTTCATATTCTTGAAAAGTTATACTATCAATTAATGCAATTAGACAAATATTGATTATTTTGTACCATCCAAGCTGGGTTTTCCCTCTTAAAGTTGAACTCTTATTTGCGATTTAAGAGATTTTTTCGATACTTACTTTAATATTTGACTCATTTTGGCACCAAAGAGCGCGCCCGGCTTTGTGGTGGCTCGACAAAGTTCGCCGGGCACAAAACGGAAACTGGCGCTGAGTTCCAGCGTCTCGCTCAGCTTAATGTTGCGCGTCTGTGTCGTCTCCGTGAGCCAGCTGCGACTCAGCTGCAAGGAAAGGGTTAAATAAATGTTAATAAATACATAAATAAAAGAGCGGAAAGGACTTTAGTGGAGTCCCGACTAGAGCATACCCGTTACTTATTTAAATATGCATAAAAAAATTGTATTGCATACTTTTAGGCAGTTACATTGCATCAAAACTTAAATCAGCCATTACAACCCTTCTATTTATCCGATCTTGTTGCGATTTAGCAGAATGTTAGCTAATAATAGTAGTTAACGTTAGTTACTAAAACAAACGTAATATCTGGCAAAAAAAATAGTTGGAAGCAGTCGCTGCTCCCGGAGCCACTGCGTGCCCACCGCTGCTTTACAGGGTCGGAGATGCTTACTTCTGCCAACGAATACAATATACCCTTTCACTTACCTTGAGTATATGCTTGGCACGCAGCAGCGGACGTTCCTTGGCCTCGTATAGAAGCACTCGCACATTTTGACTGCCCTCCAGTTCGAGCATGAAGCTCTCATTCCACAACGGACACTGACTGCGACAGATCATCTTGGTGGTGGCCTTGCGGAAATAATGACCATACGAATCGACCTCAATGCATATGTACAAATCCGTTGGCTGCTCCAGTCCCTGGAGTCCCTGAATGCCCATGTGCAGATCCCCATTGAGCAGACTCTCATCGTTCGTATTGCGCATCAGATAGGAGCCCATTTCAGTCTTCATGCCCTTCTGCATGGCCACGATGAAGGCGGTCACCTCCAGCGAGTTGATCGTATTCGCTCCAGGCAGATTGCATTTTTGCTAAACGAAAATGAAAATGAAGACTTAGTGGTAATTGTATAATGGTTTATATATACACTATTGTTTAAAATTTGTAGAGTAATGCCTCCTTCTTTCCAGTCCATAAGTTTTAAAGCTATATTTTCTTAAGCTTTTGCTATATAACTTTAGTTGTCATAGAAACTATCTTTCGAAAAGTATTCAAACATTTTTAGTATCTAAACCAGCGCACTATGGTTTTTTTTCGGTTTTTTGTTGGCATAAATTCAAATTTTTTTATTGTTCCGATTTGAAATGTTTTTTTTTTTATCATCTACATATGGGCATTTCCAAAATCGCGCACGGGACATTCGTACACATTCAAAGTAAAAAAACTGTAAAAAGGAAACGGTTTTTTTTTCTGATGAAGGGCTTAACATATAGCATTTGATTAGCTCTTTCATTGGTGCAAAGATTGCTTTTGGGTAATTTTTCATTTTTAAGATAATAGCAAAATTCAAGTGATTCGCACGGGACATGAAACGGAAGTGACTTGTGAGGTCAACCAATTCAAACGCCAATTTCAGCGAATCCAGAGGCAATATCCAGAGGACATCGCGCACGGGACATTTTTTACCATCACTATTTTTATGTTTTTTCCGTCTCTCTATTTTTAAATTATATATCCAAAACAGCCCGAAAAACTTATTTAAATTAAAATTTCAATATATTTCTATGAATTAAAATGGATCATGGTTCAATTTTACTGTCCTACTTAGTGGAATCGTTAAAATACAAACGGTCCATTTTGGAAGTCAATTTTTAAGAAAATTGACATAAATATGGAAAAAGTGAATTTATTCCTATGTAGAATCTATATGTTCATCCTATTGAATTTCTTCTAGCGGATATTGCTTAAATAAATAACTTAAAAACATTTCTGGAAGAAAATTTCAAAAGATGTGAATTTTTGATTAATTTTTCGTTTTTGGCCACGGTGGACCTTTCTGTGGAAATGCCCATATTCAAATTAAAAGAAATCATCAACGGTTTTGCATGGATTTGCCACCTTTTTTTTTGGCGGGCCATCCAAAACAGCTGATTTTTCGAAGCACGCGTCATTGACAATTCAGCTGAATATATTGTCTGTGTTTACTTGGGCACACCTTAACAAATAAAAGCTGAACAAAAAGTTTAAATATGGAAAACGCAAGTCCAGGTATTTAAAAATCTAGTATAATAAAGCTTTTGTTATTGTTGAGTAGTTTTGTCATTGTTATTTTAATGTGTTGTTATGTGTTTTGTTAAGATAACTCCTAATTAATTGTCTTGTGTTTCGTGAACTAGAACTTCTGTATGGCAAAGAGTTGCAAAAAGGTTTTAATGCAATCTTGTTAGGGCAAGTAAACTAATTTCAATGTTATTAACATTTCCTGCACATATTTGTTCCATTTAACAAAAATTTGCTTTATTGCAGCTATGATCGTGTTTAGCCATTCTGAGCTAATTGATGTTTGGAGCAACAACAAATCAGTAGAGGCAATTGCACAGTATATATTGGACAAATTATCTCCAAAACATTTAAACGAAAGAGTTAATAATTCCATTTCACAAAAAGTAAAAGCATTTACTAGTTATATATAAAATATATAAGAAACTGATGAGCAGGATAACCTTGGTCTAGACGAAATTGTTTTAGAAGAAGAATAAATAGTATGAAAAATATAAAAACAATTTATAATAAATATGTTATGATAGCGCAAACCAATCCAAATTAGAATTTCTGTGTTCAAATTAAATTTCAGCTCAATACCTAAAAAAAAAGATTTTCAATTTCAATTCATTAGGTTTAAAATTAAAGTTTATGCCAAAAAAAAAAAACGGAAAAAAAACCATAGTGCAGCGGTGGGCACGAATCTATTAGAGTCTACCTAAGTTGGGAGCAGCCGCTGCTCTCGGAGCCACTGCGTGCCCACCGCTGAATTAAATCATCGGCCTGCCGAAGTTAACAAGATTTGTGTGTGTCGTGTCGAACCTTTAGGGACATGATCGAGTCCATCCAATGTGTGCGCTCGAAATCGGAGCTGAGGAAGAAGGTCATGGTCTTGTTGTTGGCCTTGTTGCCCAGCCGCAGCACCAGATTGGGAGTGGCCAGCACCAGCTGCGACTCCAGATCCGCCAGCTTGCGTCGATACTTGTCGCCGGTGCGAACACCATTCGCCTCCAATATCAATTGATCGCGAACGGAGCGCAGATTGCGTTTAACTTGCGATATGTTCGCGGGACTAGATTCCTTTAAATCGGCACTCGTGTCCGATTCCTCATAGACATTGACATCCTTCAATGGTATAAACCATTTCAGCTCGTAATCAATGCGATCGCGGCCCAATGCTTTGTACTTGGCACACGCAATCACATCGTTGAACAGGAACAAATGCCGCAACTTGCGATGTCCGTCGACCAGCTCCACAATGAACGAGTTGCGCACCATGCGACGCAAATTGCGATTCGATTCCTGCGGCAAACGTTGGTTCACCACATTGAACTGATTCAAAAAGATCTGTATGTTCTTCTGCGCCTGCCGCAGCGGCTGATGATCCGGATGATTTGGCGGCGTCTCGCGCAACAAATCGTTGAAAACCAGCGCATTGATTTGAACTCTCGCCACCGGTTTGTGCAACAAATCCTCCAGCGTCAGCGACTGTTCCGTCTGCAGATTGACCACAATTGTGGACACGATCTTCTTGAATTGCGGATTGTTGGCACTACACTTCTTCACCGTCTCAATGGCCTGGCCATAATTGTGCAGAAATGCGCTATACAAGTCAAACATGTCCGCCAATCGTTTAAATGGCTCCCCAATCAACACATCGCCGCCCTCGTGGGCCACCGTTGTCTTCAGATCACTGAGGAAGGCCGTGTGCACCTCGTGCAGCTCGTCGATCTTGAAGAAGATCGTGTTCTCCTCCTCCTGATTGATCACTGGCTGGGATGTGCCCAGCGTGGCGTGGATTGCCCGCTTGTACTGCAAATTGGAAACACAAACAATTAATTTGAGTTTTTGATCAGGATCTATTTTGGTAATGGTCCCATAATATGCGAAACACCACCAACAAAAAACAAAATCCAAAATTAAAGCGCGATTTATGATGAATTTAGGTGCAAAAATTATTTCCGGGTCTCTTCTTTTTTTTTTTGTAAATTTATTTTTAAATTTTAATGCAAAATTAACTTCCTTTAGTCAATATGCATAAAAAAGCCATGCAAAAAGTTCATTTTGCACTACAATTTCAAAATTAATTAAAAAATAACTAGAAAAGACTTGGAAATAATATTTTCACCTAAATTCATCATAAATTGCCCTCTAATTTTGGATTTTTTAATTTCTTGTTTGAAGTTTTTCCGCATATTATGGACCTTTACCTTTATTTTTAGCAGGAATCGCAAATAAGAAATATACAAGAATTTCATACAAATTTAAGTGAAATTCAAGCGAAAGCGATTTCTGTGGCACCCCTGATAAGTCGAAATAAAATCAAACCAAAATATGTTACGACAACATTGGGAAAATTGCACATACGATATTTTTGGACTATCCAGGAATTTTAATTAATTTTAGCTTTTAGTTGAAATTTCTATATTTAAATTGACAAATTAGTTTAATTTTCAAATTCTATTTAAAAGTTACATCATAATTCTAATTTGCAATTTTTAAAATTAAAATTGAAAAAATAAGTTTTATTTGATTATTATGAAAATTGCAATAAAAGTTAAATTGCCCATTTCATAAATCGGCCTTTATGTATTTGTTCTAGACTTCATTAGCTTTCTATTGATGTAATATGCACATTAATATTATTATATATATAAAAAAACTCTTGCTTTCATTAATTCTTGATAAAAAAGCAGTATTTTCAGTGGCCAAAAAAGTGGGCAAAACAGTCGCCAGAGTGTTAAGCGTTTAGCACATTTTTAACTTTGTTTAATTTTCTTTTGTTTAAGATAAAAACCATATTGAAAGCATATTTGGTATACATTAATAAATGGAAGTAATAATGTGTATACACAGTGTACCGTTCGCAACAGACAAAATTAAAGATTTTCTTTTGAACGAGACATCTTCTCAATATTTTTCAAGGTGGATTGATATGGTCATAGATTCCACTTCATTTTTGCTATTATAATATTTATTGTTTATTATGCAAAATTCGCTTACAAATGTAAAAATGCAAATTAACCCCGAAGACGACTTCCATTTTTGTAACGCTCGCGACGGAACTATCCAGGGGTGCCACAGAAATCGCTTTCGCTTGAATTTCACATAAATTTGTATGAAATTTAAGATTTCTTCGCCACGCTGGATTAGCCCACATACTCATAATCCTAATAGCTTTATGCAAAAATATTTCAATTCAATTTTAATTATTATATTTGTATACCAAAAATTAAAAAATAAGTTTTGTTTTGAATTTTTTTTTTTTTAATTGCAAATAAGAGTTATGGATTACCTTTTAAATGAAAATTAGGCAATAAGTTTAATACAAAAAAAAGTTTCTTTTAAATTTTTTTTTTTTGTAAAAATCAGCAAATATTTCTTATTTCATCATTCAGGGGTGCCACAGAAATCGCTTTCACTTGAATTTGACTTAAATTTGTATGAATTTTATGTCAAATTCAAGCAAAAGCGATTCCTGTGGCCCCTCTGATTATCTCCAATAAAGCGTATAATCGTTGCGATCATTGATTTTGATTGCTCTTACCTGTAACATTTTATTGAGACACTCCACGTAGATCGTCTCGCTGTGGATGATTGAGCTCAGAATGGAACGTATTTTGGCGCCACGCGCATTGCCAGACAGCTAGATGGGATTAAGGATAAGGATAAACAAGGATTAGATATCGTATTAACTACATGTTGAATTGTTTTGTATGGTGGTGTAAACTACAAATGGTTGGTTGGTTGGTTGGATGGATGGATGGAGGGCATTCATTATGTACTCGTATCTTAGAATAAAACCCTTGCACCGTTTCCAACATTTTAAAACAAAGCCAATGGGAACAGATCATTAAATAAATACACATAATAATAACAAGATATATATATAGTATATTGAGATATAAACGTTGATGGAAAATATAATAGAAACAAGAATTTATTTTTCTGTATTTTGAAAATTTCTTTAGTTTCAAATTTTTTACTTAATACATCTTAAGAAATGTTTCAAAATTGAACAAAGCAAAGTGATTTATTATTAAAAATTTATTTGAAATGTCAAATTGAGTCTAGTTTCCATTACTTTTTCCAATACTGTAGCTATGAGGAGCATGGAATATAATAAATACTATTTGCATGTATGAACCGAGTTTTTTTTCTTTTATATTTTTATACAAATATTTATGTACATAGGAACGAGCGAATAAGATAGATATTGATAGTGGCGTATATGTAAATATATAGAGATAGAGGGGGAAGGGACAACTTACAGTAAAAGAACAAACACACTATGCAACAAACTAACTTTTACTAGTCTATTACTATATGCATTTACAATATATTAACAATTAAAACTTGTTCTTTTTTAAGTTTTAGCGTTTTTAATATTTCATTTGCCTCGAATTTTATTTCTTTTTTAAAAAAATCCTTAAATTTAAAATGAAACTGTCAACAATTCTTTACTTTATTGTTAAATTAACATTTAAGAAAACTCTTTTCTTTCTTATAACTGACAATATATTGAAAGAATTCAGCAAACATTTTAATTAAACTAAGATTTCTTTAATTTAAAATTTATATCCTGACTGACTGACTAAGTATCAACGTGTAGACCAAACGGTTAAACCTAGAAAGCTGAAATTTTCACACAACATAGCTGAGACAATATTTCATGAAACTGTCAACCCTATATTTTTATTTTTGAATTTACATTCAGGTAAACTTTTTTCTTTATTATAACAGACAAAATATTGAAAGAATTGAGCAAAAATGTAAATTAAACTAGCATTTTATATTTTAACTTCAAGTTCATAAATTCTTTTTGAAATCAAAGTTACATTTCGAAAGTTTTTCGAGTATCTATAACTAAATTATTTTTTATCAAGACATTTTCCGAACATTTAAAACTGCATTTAATTAAACTATACTTGCATTAATTCTATTTTAAACAAGTGAAAAACTAGACGAGTTTTATCTATAAATTTCGAGTTTCATAGTGCAAAAAAGGTATGAAATTCAGTGTAGAAGTGTAGAAATGTTGATGTGTTTAGGTGTACTATATATATTGTGGCAACGGCATCAAAAAATTTCGAAAAATAAAACTGTAAAAACAAAAAAATAACACAACGAAAAAAATCAAAAACCAATCACATTGAACATTGAACGTTGAATATTGAAGAAGCGCATTCGGGTAAAAGCTAAACAAATATTTATACGAGTATGTATATGTACATAAGCATACGAGTATATATACACATAATAAATATATATATATAGACGACAACAATAACAGAAATAGAAAAACAAAATTTTATAATTTTTTGTTGCAACTAAAAAATAGAGCTGAGTCTAAAGACTTGACTTGAAGTGTTCGGTACTCACGAGTATCGCTGAAACTAAGTTCTGTTGAGAGAAAGTAAAAAAAAAGAACAGAAATAAAAACGAATAAAATCATAAACAACAAAAAAAATAAGGAAAAAGATATTTAAAAAAAAGAAGATGGAAAAAATCTTGGTTAGTAAATATTATCAAATATTAGTTAGCATATAAGACTTATTCAATATAAGATACATAGTTAAAAAATGCAAAATTCACAACTATTTTCGAGTTTAACATTCGTGACAATTCCAATGATATAAAAGTGTTTTCAACTTTTATATAAATTTAATTTAACCATATTGTTTCAATACATTTTTGGGGAATTGTAAGGCGCATCAAACTCAAAACAGTTTTATTTTTAAATGACATGAAAAATGAAAGTCTAAAGAAAATGATGCCCTCAAAACGTCTAATCAAAAAGCGTTTATAAATTGGCACTTAAATGTTAGTCAGCTTGGATTATTAACTGGAAGTTGGTCTAGTTATAATATTAATAATAAAAGAAAAATATTGCAGTTTCTGACAATGTCAATAAAGCAATTGTTGAAGGTTCTATTTAATTATCATTGAAAAAAGTATTTCTAATGAAATTTTATTTCACTTCAATTGAAAAAAGCAATGCTAGTGAAAAATGTTTTGATTTTAATTGAAAGTCTAAAGAAATACTTTTTTTTGCATTGAATAATTATAATACAATCTCAGTTTAATTAGCATTTAATTAAAATTTTTTGAAGCAGTAAATTTTGTTACAAATTTTGAAAAATCTAGAAAAAAGTTGCTTAAAAATTGTAAATTTGTAAAATTTTTGTATTTGAACATTTTTAAGCTTTTTCAAAAAAATTTTCAAAATAATTAAAAAAAATTTACACATTTTATTTTAACTTTTTAACATTTTATAAAATTTTAACATTTTCAAATTTTTTTATCATTTCTTAACATTTTCTTTTAAACATTTTAACATTTTTGAATTACATTTAAAAAAAATTACATTGGCATTACTTTTTTCAATGCAAGTAAAATGTAATTTTCAATAGCATTACTTTTTTCAATGCTAGTGAAATGTAATTTTCATTAGCATTACTTTTTTCAATGCTAGTAAATGTAATTTTCATTGACATTACTTTTATCAGTGCCATTTTCATTGGCATTTCTTTTTTCAATGCTAGTGAAATGTAATTTTCATTAGCATTACTTTTTTCAATGCTAGTGAAATGTAATTTTCATTAGCATTACTTTTTTCAATGCTAGTAAATGTAATTTTCATTGGCATTATTTTTTTCAATGCTCGTAAAATGTAATTTTAATTGACATTACTTTTATCAATGCTCGTAAAATGTAATTCTCATTGGCATTACTTTTTTCAATGCTCGTAAAATGTAATTTAATGTAATGTAATTGTAATGCTAGTAAAATGTTATTTTCATTGGAATTAATTTTTTCAATGCTAGTAAAATGTTATTTTCATTGGCATTACTTTTTTCAATGCTAGTAAAATGTTATTTTCATTGGCATTACTTTTTTCAATGCTAGTAAAATATAATTTTCATTGGAATTACTTTTTTCAATGCCAGTAAAATGTAATTTTTATTGACATTACTTTTTTTAATGCCAGTAAAATGTAATTTTCATTGGCATTACTTTTTTCAATGCTAGTGAAATGTTCTTTTCATTGCCATTACTTTTTTCAATGCCAGTAAAATGTTTTTTTATTGACGTTACTTTTTCAATGACAAATGCATTTAAAAAGTAGTTAATTGGGATCGTCTTTGTTCGAAAGTACACAATTTAATGGATAACACGTAGTTAGAGAGATTGCTTGATTGCAATTAACAATTTGCAAATCAATTAGCGAAATGCGTTGCAATCGTTGCATATGTTAATGCGGCAAACGGAGGTTGAGTCATCAGCGAACTGCGACTCATTCGTGACTGCAACTAGTTTTGTTAACTGATTTAACAAGGCGTGATTCAAACGGCAAGACAAAAACAATTTAAACTATAAGCCAAAATCAAGCCCTAAAGAAAAAAAAGGCCTAATAAAAAGAATGGAGTATGAAGAATGGAAATTGATGACTTAAAGGATAACGCACCTTGCGTAATGCGCCTGGCGTCTGTGATGTGGACGTGGATGATGATGTCGATTGTTGTTCATCGTGCGATATGGTCCTTAAAATGGGTGGACCCTCGTATTCCCCATCGCTGTCCAGTGAACTTGAGCGCGTCTCATTGCTCTGACTGCAATAGGAATAAGAAAAGGAATTAGAAAGAGAGTATAAAATATATATGTGAATATGTATATTATAGTTACATAAAATAATCAATGTTCACATAGTTGGAGGTACGGCCAGGAGATTCGGGATCCGTGACACTCGCCTGACTGCTCAACTGGGCCATGGGCAGCGTGCTGCCCGGCGTCGACAGATCGTCACGACTGGACGAGGAGCCGGTGCGTCCGGGCTTGATAAACACGTATTCGCCATCGCCATTGCCATTGTCCAGCGGCACGCTGTCATAATACGGCTCATTGTCCGCCTGTCTGTCCAGCGCCGCCTGCTTCGCGCTGTCCGAGCTCAACGATGACACCGACTCGTAGCTCTTGATCTGGCATTTAAGATTGCGAGATAAGTTCAATTCAAGATTTACAAAATAGAAATGTGTATAAAACTCTTTGTCCTGAGAATCAACGTGTAGGCCAAACGGTTAAGCCTAGAAAGCTGAAAATTTCACACAACATAGCTGAGATGCATGAAAATGTCAACCCTATAAATTAAAGCGTTTGAATTATTTGTTTTATTTTTAAATTGACATTTAAGTAGTCTTTTTTTCTTATAACTGACAAAGTATTTAATAAAATCAGTAAAAATTTAAATTAAACTGAACATATATATTTTAACTACAAGTTCTTTTTGAAATCAAAGTTACATTTGCACACAATTATTTTTTATAAAAACATTAAGTTGCATTTACCTTAATTCTTTTTAAAATGAATTAATTAATTAAATCTGATCACAAGCAACAAATATTTAACATTTTATTAATTCAAGATTTACAAATTACAAATTAAATTAATTCTTTTTTATCAGTATTTTTAATTTTAGTATTTTAGCAGTATTTTAATTAGTTAATATAGAATTTACAAAACACATATTATTTATGTAAGCTCAAAAATTGAGATGAAATATTTAATTTTAAATTTGTTTTTAAAATTCGTCCTTTTTTTTATTATAAAAAAAAATGTTATTTTAAAAATATTTATATAAAATTAAAAGCAAAGGTGCTTTCCAAAATTTTAATAATAAAAATGTTAAATAATAATTAAATGCACATACCAAATATACTACAAAATACAAATTTAAATGATAGGTATTTTATTTTAAGTATTTTATAATAATTTCATATATATTTTTTCTTTGTAATAATTTTATAGTTATACATATATGCGCATTTATTTTATTTATTTTTTTATATTAATTTAATTTTTAATATTAATTTAATTTTTAATATAAAAAATAATAATGTCATTTGTAGAACAAATTTATAATAATCAAAATCTAAATATTCTTTAACAAGTTGGTTAATTATGTAAAAAACAAATTATAGGGTTGACAGTTTCAAGTAGAATTGTCTCAGCTATGTTGTGTGAAAATTTCAGCTTTTTAGCCTTAACCGTTTGGCCTACACGTTGATTCTCGGTCATTCAGTGAGTCGGTCAGGACAAAGAGTTTTATATATGTATATCGATTAAATGTGGAGTTTACTTTGGGGGGATTGACACTTACAACTTCGGATATGCCTTGTGATGCGAGTGATTCCTTGGAGCCCGCGCTGCGTTGTGCTGACGCTGAATTGTCCGCATCGCTTGTGGTCTGCAATGATCCCCTGGACTTCTTCTCCAGGCTGCTCGTCGAGCTGCTGTCGACGGCGGCCAGCTTGGCCGCGGTCTTGTTGAGGCTGCCCGTGGGTGAAGCGCCCACGTGGCCAGAGCTACGTCCAGTTATCGTTAGTGCCTGTCGTCCTGGCGTCGATGCAGTGCGTCCCAAACTTGCACCGCCACCGCCACCGCCGCCGCTGCCATTGATATCGTTGGCTCGCTTCGCATGCTCCAGACTATCCGTTTTGCCAACCATTTTACGTCCCAGCTCCTCCATCAATTCGGGCGTATTGGCCAATTTGCTCAGCTCGGGCGTTGTCTTTCGATTCGCCGCATACTTGGACTCCAGATTCTCCGATGACTTTTGTCGCAATATATCCGATGGTTTTATATTACGTTCCAGGGAACTGGCCGGACTCTCGCCCTCCCTGGGCAATGGCATCGTGCTGCCCGCATACGGCGTCTCCCTCTTCGGGGACGACGACAACTGATGCGGATGTGGATGCTGATGTGGATGCGGATGCGAATGCTGGCCGGGATTGGGAATGGGTATTGTGGGCGGCTCCACACGGCGCACGTTCTTTGGCGGTGGTCTGCAATTAATGATAATTGTTAGTTCTTCAATTTTAAGCAGGGATTAAAGCCGTAACCATAACCGTTACCGTTAGCCGGTATTAACCGATTGAAATTGGTAACCGTAACTGAAATCGTAACCGAAACAAAACTTTCTTATTAATCCGAAACTCAAAAGCCGAAATTATTTCAACCAAAATAACCGTTTCGTAACCGATTCATGCATAACGGTTAATTTCGGTTCGGTCAAGCATAAAATTAAATTATATTGTTAAGGTACAATCATATTTTATTTTAAAACTAAATTTAATTTTCATTTTAATTTATATATTGCTCTCAATTAAAAGATCTTCATTGTTGAAATTTTTTAATATTTGTTTTCAAACTTACATAACTTTAACAATTTTTAAATTTGTTAAACCGAAATCATGCATGTATTTCAAAACCGAAATATAAAAAAAACCGGCTACCTTTACGTAACCGATATATCAGGGGTGCCACAGAAATCGCAAGCGAAATAGAATTCTGCAGAAAGCAATTCCGCACGGAAATTTCCGAGGTGCCACAGAACCTCGAGAGATTTAATTTGATTTAGCATTTTCACCAACCTTTTCGAAGTAGGCTGCTAAGATTAAATTGCCCAAGGGTTTGTTTAGCAACTTTTTTAGGTTTTTCATTGCAGAACAATAAGTTTTTCATTTTTTTCTTATTTAATTTATATAATTTAATTCATTATATAATAATTGACTTTGTTTAGCTACAAAAAATTTAAAAGCAATTGGTGCGACAAAATAAAGTTACTTGACAGCTCTAGCGACTGTCTGCCATTAGTCTGGCAACTCTTCGGGACAAATGTTTTCACAAAATGCACAATAAGTTAAAGGCTTTTTTTCTGTAAAACTTGATTTACCTCGAAAGAGCTATTTTTTGAATGCTTAATTTAACAGAAGTGGTTCCATATACAGTGGCGGAAATATTAATAGGGACACTCTTTCTTTTACTATAACAGCCATTGTAAGTCAAGTCTTCAAATTTAAAAAATATATTTGGAAAGGTCATCTAAATTCCGTTTGAATGATGTATAACTTTCCTTAACCCATTAAGTACCCATTGAAATATTCGAATTTTAAAAAAAGTCTACTTTTTCAAATTTTTTCCTCGATTTTTTCCAAAAAATGTTGGGATGCAAAAAAGTTCTTGGAACAATTCAAAGAGTAACTGCAAAAAAAAATTTTAAAAAATATTTTTGCTAGTATTTTTAATAATTTTTTGAAAATCCTAAAAATGACCATTTTAACCCATTTTTCCTCATTTTCATGCAAAAATTGCCTTCGAATATTCGAATTCGAATATTTCAATGGGTACTTAATGGGTTAAGGAAAGTTATACATCATTCAAACGGAATTTAGATGACCTTTCCAAATATATTTTTTAAATTTGAAGACTTGACTTACAATGGCTGTTATAGTAAAAGAAAATATCACAAGATGTGAGATTTTGATCAATTTTAAGTTTTTGGCCTCGGTTGACATTTCTGTGGAAATGCCCAAATATTGTTTTGAGGTTTTAGTTACGGTTACCAATTTCAATCGGTTAATTTAACCGGTATTAGTTTCGGTTACGGTTTGAATATCTGCTATTAATTATCAATCTTACAGTTCATTGCCTGAACATTTGCTGACTTTGACATTTGGACAACTCACCTGGGTGGCATTTTCTTTTTGGCCTCCGCGGAGGCGGAGGCGGAGGAGGAGGAGGCGGACATGGCATGGTTCGAGGTCATCGATGGCGACAGCGGCGGCGCCGTTGCCTCCGTGGCGGCCTTTGCATAACGGGAGAATGTTGATGGCGGCGTCATGTCATTGACCGTCGACGACGTCATCGTCGTCGTCGTCGTCGTTGTGGCAGCAACAGAGGAAGAAGTGGAGTTGGAGTTGGAATTGGAGTTGGAGTTGGTGGAATCATCAATGTCTTTGTCTTTGGCCTCCTTGACCTCAATGACGGTAACAAAGTGCGATGTCGACTTGCGCAGCGGCTTCTGTTGCTGTTGTTGTTGTTGTTGCTCCTTTTCAGTGTCTCCTCCTGCTCCAGTTTCTAATCCTCCAGCTCCTGCTCCAGCTGCTGTCTCCTGCTTGTTGTTATCATTATGTTGTGTCCTTTGTTCGTTGTTGGCTTTGATGGAAGTGGAAGTGGTGCCAATGGAAGCCGCCAGCTCGCTGATGCACTGCTGCAATGCCCCGTTCGTGTCCTTCTCGTTGCCACTGTCTTTTTTATCCTCACGCTCGAAGCTGTGCTCCGTCATGCTCCTCTTCCCAGTGGGTGGCGCCGAGCTTAAGCCACTGCCACCCACGCCCACATTCTGCGGCTCATTCTGTGTGTGTGTGTGTGTGTATTTGTTGTCCGTGCTCAGGGACAGTCTGTCCTTGTCCCTGTCCTTGCCTCCTCCTCCTCCTTGTCCTCCCGATGACGCACTCGATGCCTCGCGCAGATTCAAGCTAGATTTCTGCAAATGCAAATAGAACAGGGAAACAGCGAATGAAAAAGTGTGAATAAAAACACATAAATGAATATAAATGTCATTACAGAGATGGACAAATTAATAGAAACGACATTTCAAATACACAATTTATTGTAAAGAACTGATTGATCTGTATAAATAAAACCATACCTGTTAAATTTCGATTAGAATTACTAATCAATTCGATTATTTTTGGAAATAATCGTAGTGACTATATAATTAACTGTTGAAAAATTTGGTATTATATAGTATAATGATTACGATTACAAAAAATTAAAAATAATATAAAATTATTACAATTATTCAAAAATAATCAGAAAAAATCAAAAATAATCTTTTTAAGTATTCGGATTATTTTTGATTTGTTCTGATTATTTTGGCTACTTTGATTTTGAAAATTTAAAATAATTTGATTTTTACTAAATAGTCATAAAAAATCAGAAATAATCAAAAATAATCAGAAAAAAATCAAAAATACTCCGAATGCTCAAAAAGATTTTATTTGATTTTTTCTGATTATTTTTGAATAATTGCAATAATTTTAGATTATTTCTGATTTTTTGTAATCGTAATCATTAAATAATTGGGTACAACCGAAAATAATCGTAATTTTATCATTAGTTCGACTTTTATTCAAAAAGAATCTAATTACTTATTATTATATTATAATTACTAATCATTATTTAACAGGTATGAATAAAACTCTTTGCCCTGACTGAATGACTGACTAAGAATCAAAGTGTAGGCCAAACGGTTAAGCCTAGAATAATGAAATTTTCACACAACATAGATGAGATAATTTCATTGCAATAAGACGGTGTTTTGCGAAATTCGACTTTTAAATGGGTCAAATTCGGGGTCAGAGTTCAGGAAATTACTTAGTATGAAAAACTTGTTTGTTTCTTAAGATATCTCAACTGAACTCACAGACAAAATATAAAATTGAGTTAACCACAGTTACAAATTATTATTTAAATATTGATTGATCGTTTATTATGCTTATTGTTATCCCAAAAAAATAGTTTTCAAAATGGTTTTTTCTAGGATCGCGATCGCGACTTTTGTACATCTTTAAATGAAAAAAAAAAAAAATATTAACATTTTCAAAACGGTTTTTTTTAACGTGTTTAATGCATTCTATCAGCACTATTTTTATTTTCAAAGACAAGCTTTGAGGGCTTTTCGTTTTCGAGTTATTTATAGAAAACAATGCATCGCAAGCGCGACAAAAAATTAAAGTCATTTTGGACTTCATCTTGAAAAAAATGCGAAAAAAGCGAGTATTTTGGAAGAATATACTCTTAAACCATAATTAAATAAGGTAGGTTTGCATTTATATCAAGTATTTTCATATATTACTATTACTTTATTTATTTTACAAGTTTTACGTTATCGCGAACGTGACAAGATTTCCACCTAGCTTATGACAAGAAATTTTTCATCAATTTTTATTCGATATATCGAAAAACAGCTTCAAAAACTTGTTTTAAATTAAACATTCAATATATTTCTGTGTATTAAATGGTCCATTTTACAATCTTACTAACTTATTTAGTGATATGGTTAGAATACAGACGGTTCATTTTAGAAGTCAATTTTGAAAATAACGGTCAAAAATGTGTAAAAGTTTATTAATTCCAATGTAGAATTGTCGAGTGCTCATCCTAGTGAGTTTCTCCTAGCATATGTTATATTGCATAAATAAAAAACTTGAATATATTTCTGGTAGAAAAATGCACAAGCTGTGGATTTTTGATCAATTTAACGAGGTGGACCTTCTGTAATTGATCATATAGGATTGAAGTTAAACATAAATTCATGTATATTTCTAGTTTCTATCTTCATTTTTCTTTGGCACTCTTAATTGTGCCTTCCTTTACCACACGTTTCATTACTTTTCTGATTCACTTTAATCACTTCACTTCGCTTCAATAAGTCTATCTTGAGCAACATTTACTTCACGCTGACTAAGTTTAGTTTGTTCTTTATTTCAATAAAGAACTCGTAATTCTTTATTATAATTAAAAGTCTACTTTTTAAACTCTTTTCCTCGGACTCAAACAAAAAAGTGTTTGGATGCAAAAAAAATTTTTTAGTTTATAATTTAAATTGTTTAATGCTTTCAGTTTTAATTTAAATTTTAATATAATTCCTATTAATTTAATAACGTATTATATTACTTAATTTTATTTGAATTTTACTAGTATACAAATTGTATAATTATTGTAAAAATGATAAACATCGTATATTTAAATGTTACTTTATAGCGCACAATATTGTGCACCATATCGAGTGCCTACTGTTTACTGTATATATTGTTATAATTGTTCGCACTAATTGAATCAGTTGAAAAGACATGTAGAAGAAGAAGCGAACACTTCGAGTGCAGTTCAAAGCTCCTTTTCAGCCAATGCAATTGAAATTGAAATTGGAATTGGAATTGAAATAACTTTGTTGAACCTTCCCACTTGCCTTCTCCTTCTCCTTCTCTCTCCTCCCTGTCTCCTTCCTCCTCTCTATCTCCCTATCTAAGGTCATTTGCTTAGGCCGGGCACGTAACGCATTTCTCCAACACGTTAGCAACAACAAGCAGAGAAAAAGTCAACAAAAAAATAAAGAAAGAAAAAAATAATGCAGACAAATAAGCCAAACTTAAGCTTGGCATGTGCGTGTGTTACTTTTTTGGCCAAATTGATTTTGGCTACGAAAAAAGTGAAAACTACAAAAAAAAAAAGGAAAAAGAGAGCAGCTTTTTAATGTTTCTTTTTTTTCTTAAAAAAAGTCAAAAAAAAAAAATAGTAAATAAAGAAAATTGGCAACAAAATTGTATATTTTTATTTTATTTTATAGAGCGTTTGTGTGTGTGTTGGGGGTGGCAGCTGGCAACAGTTGCATGTGTGTGTGAGCTTGTGAGGCTGCGTGTATGTGTCTGTCTGTCTGTCTGTCTGTCTGTGTGTGCGTGTGTCTGTCTGTAAATGTGTCCAAGCGAAGCGAAGAAGAAAGCGTGCAATAAAAGTTGACGGCGAAGGTCGTACACTTACACACACACACACACACACACACGCACAAACACACACACACACACATGGACACGCGCCCACTCACACACACACACAGACGCACACAGAAAAGCTCACATACGCACTTGGGCAGACAGCTAGACATACAGTGGTTCACAGCTTATTTGTCTTGCTGCATTTTAAATTAATTTAAATTTTTATTATTATTAATATTAAATAAATAACTATTATTAATCAAATTAATAATAATATGTGTAATACGCATAATTATAACTATTATAATTATTATTAATTATTATAATTATTATTATTATTATTAATTATTATTATTAATATGATTTATTATAGTCATTATTTTTATTTTTTTATTATTATTATTATTAATATGGTTTATTATAGTCATTATTTTTATATTTTTATTATTATTATAATTATTACTATTATTATTACTATAATTATAGCAAGACCAAGTGGAATAGGCAAATTCAATAAAATATTAACAATTTAACTTAAACTAAAATTATAAACTTAATACAAAATTAAGGGTGAAAACCAGGGACCGCAAATAAGAGTTATGAGAAACTGGATAAACTTTTATTTTCAATTTTTATTTAAAAATTATAGAATAAAAGTTATTTTTCAATTTTTTTTATAAAAATTTAAAATAAAAGTTATTTTTCAATTTTTATAATAAAAATTGAAAATAAAAATTATTTTTCAATTTTTATTTTAGCAATTTAAAATAAAAGTTATTTTTCAACTTTTATAATAAAAATTGAAGAATAATTCTTATTTTCCACTTTTATAATCAAAATTGAAAAATAATTTTTATTTTCAATTTTTATAATAAAAATTGATAAATAACTTTTATTTTCAATTGCTAAAATAAAAATTGAAAATAAGAGTTAAATTATAATTCTTAAATAAAAATTGAGATTTAATTATTATTTTAAAATTTTTTTATTTAGATCGAAAAATAAGAGTTATCATTTAATTTTTTGGATAAAAATCAACAAATAACTTTTATTTAATAATTTATATTTTAAAATTATAATCGTTACGGTCCCTGGTGAAAACCAATTTAAAAACCAAAACCAAAAAATCAATTTATTTTTATTGCATAAATTCTGAGCACAATTTTTTTTTATTTTCAACCTTTTAGCGAAAATGTGGTTCATATTCTTAGAAAATATCTGACCAACGAAAGAAACAAAAATTAATAATTCGAAAAAATGTCTATGTGTAGTTTAAAATATTAATAAATTATCCTTCAAATTTAAAAAAATTCCAATTATTCTTTCTCAGTTAAAAAAAAGTCACAGAAACACTCGAACTTCGGCCTCCTAAACTGGTTGCCCCCTTTAAATTGATATAAACTTCAAGTAACAGACTGAAAAGAAAATCATTTTAAACTTTAAACACAACATTATAATTAATTATGTTTGATTTTAATCGCTTACTTCAGATTAAATAAGTATGCATAACAAATAAAATAAAAAGTTTCAAAAACAAATCTGATTTTAAATACATGTTTACTTTAATTCTTATGAGTTGTGTGTCAAATGATCTGTGAGCCACTGTACATTAGAAACACTCACACTCAACGCAGCTCAATCCACATTTGACGAGTACGAGACGAGACGAGAGCTGAGCTCAGCTTTTTGGCCGCCTTACAAATTCGTGCTTTGCCTTAAAGGCATTAAATATTCGTGTGCGCCATGTCGATACAATTATTTAGCATATTTTCAATCAACACTCAAACACACGCACACATATACATACACATACACACAGAGATACAAAAGCAGTCGACTAGCTGCTGTGAATGTGAATCATGAAACGAAGCAGAAACAACAATAACAACAACAATGTCGGCAAGTTTAAGCATCGAATTGTTGTTAAGTGTGAAATGTTCCGAGAAAAGTGCCAACAAATAAAAAAAAGTTACAATGTATTTGAAATACTAAATGTTCAAAATGTGAATGTGAATGTTTTTCAAGCTGTTAAACTTATCAGACATGCAAATGTTAACAGAGGTATGTTATTAACAGCTGGAGCATAGCTTAACATGCTGTTAACAATCGGATTACATAGTTTTGTATTTAACTCATCAGACATGCAAATGTTTAGAAATGTTAACAGAAGTCTGTTATTAACAGCTTGAGCTGAGCTTAACATGCTGTTAATTCTGGTATAACATAGTTTTGTATTTAACTCATCAGTTCAAAATGTGAATGTGAATGTTTTTCAAGCTGTTAAACTTATCAGACATGCAAATGTTAACAGATGTCGTTATTAACATCTTGAGCTGAGCTTAACATGCTGTTAATTCTTGTTTAACATAGTTTTGTATTTAACTCATCAGACATGCAAATGTTTAGAAATGTTAACAGACGTCTGTTATTAACAGCTTGAGCTGAGCTTAACATGCTGTTAATTCTTGTTTAACATAGTTTTGTATTTAACTCATCAGACATGCAAATGTTAAGAAATGTTAACAGACGTCTGTTATTAACAGCTTGAGCTGAGCTTAACATGTTGTTAATTCTGGTATAAAATAGTTTTGTATTCAACTCATCAGACATGCAAATGTTAAGAAATGTTAACAGACGTCTGTTATTAACAGCTTGAGCTGAGCTCAACATGCTGTTCATTCGGGTATAACATATTTTTGTATTTATTCGTATTTGCTACATGAAATTGACTTTAAATTAAGATGTGTTCCTAAAATACATTTACAATTGTCGCCACAAATGCAAATGTTAACAGAGGTCTGTTATTAACAGCTGGAGCGTAGCTTAAAATGCTGTTAATAATCGGATAACATAGTTTTGTATCTATTCGTATTTGTATTTGTATTGTCGCCACAAAGATCAAAATTTTCTAATGACAAGAACATTATTTTAATATTGATCGACTGACAGACACGCTGTAAGTCTGCCATTTTAATTTGCACTTACACAATGACGTGATAAACGTGTTTTTTCTTTAACCTTTCACTTCATTTCAATTCTTCGCTCTTTGCTCGACTAAAAGATACGCTGTAATTTGGATTATCTTACTGCTGAACAGAACACAAAGGTTGCTTGAATAACTTTTGCTGTTTATTATACGAACGTTATGAAATTTTGTAGAATACGAGTTTATATAGATAAGAAACGAGTAAAGACTTTAGATTGTCGGCAATTTGTTTATATTTGATTTGGGAGAGAATAGATATAAACAGATATAAATGCATGTACATATTAAGACAGATGTCAATGGATCGGTTCTAAACTATTTTAAATTTTATAATTTACAGGGAATCCAACTAAATTAAGGCCTATTGTGACCTTCTATTTTTTGTGAAGACATACGCACTTAAAAAATAAAAGGGGGTTCTCTTGTAGTTCCCTCTCCACACATATTTCCAAACATGAGAAGTCAGCTAATCAAACGCTTTTTTAATCATATTTCAATTGGCCAAAAACAAGCTTGCCGTCTATAAAATACAAACGTATTATGAGTATGCTAGTTTATATGAACTCCCCCCCAACCCCCTCCTCACTAGCCAACTCTTTTGCTGCTCTACACACTCTCTCTCTCTCTCTTTTGCTTCACTGATAACAACACCAGCTGCTTATCAATAGAGAGAGACAGAGAGAGAGAGAGCGAGAAAATGTCGCAGAGATTTGGTTTTTGTCGGGTTCAGTAAAGAGGACTACAAAAGAAGGGCACTGAATATACAGTTAGTCATGTAAGTGCTTTGACAAAATTCCATAAAAATATCTAATTTTTTTGTAACTAAAAAAAAAAAACAAAATCGAAAAAATAATAAATAAAGTTTTTTGTTTCAAAATCAAATTTCGCACTTTGTCAAAACAATTACTTGGCCAACTGTGTGTTGTTCTTGAATTCTGCTCTTAACGGCTTTTTGCTTAGCTCTTTTGTGTCTTTTGCAATTGTATTGTCAATTGTTTTTGTTGCTTCTTTTTCTTCTTTTTTATTAAACTTTGTGTGTGCGGGTGTGTGTGTGTGTGTGTGTGTGTACTTGCGATAAGTTTATTGATTTCAACTTGTGATAAATATACAATAAATGCTCTCGCATTTGTTGTTGTGACAGCCAACACACTCTTACACACACACACACGCACACACACTGAGTTCCACGCACCAACACACACACACACACACTTGAACAATCGTATCGTCTGCTGATTACGCACCCCTCTGGTCCATAATTTGAATTTCTCCTTGAAGGAAGACATGCTCTTCTCGCAGCAGCAGCGCCACTTTTGTTTTTGTTATTCTTGTACTCCTTCTGCTTCTGCTTCTTCTTCTTCTTTCACACAGTTGTTGTTATTGTTTTTGCAGCAAATGCAATTGCAAAGCGCGACACGAGCACGAGCACGAACGCGACACGAGCACGAACACGAACACGAAGCAATTGATAGCCGAACTCCGCCCTGCGATGATTGCAAGAACAACAACAAGTAAGAATTAAAGGCACAAAACGGCAACGCTGACTGCGACGCTAGCAGCGACGCGACGCCGACGTTGACGTTGACCACGAAATTTGAGTCAACCAAACACGTTAACGCCACACACGCCCAAAAAAACACACACAAAAAAAAAAAAAGAAAATTTAAAAAATAAGCACAAAAAATAATTATTATTGCACACTTTTAATTATTATAATAATTATTTTTATTATTATTACTTTTACGTAATTTGTATATTTATTTATTTATTATGAAATGTTGCCGGTTGAAGGTTGTCGCGTGGGGGCGGGGCTGGGCTGAGGGGGGAGGGGCTGGCATTCAACATTGACCGGGTAACGTTATTCTTGACTTTACACTTTTTGTTTTTGATTTTTTTTTTGGGGTCCCGCTTTTGGTTTGATGTTGTGATACACCTGGAACACTGCTGACTGGCGACGGCGGGCAGCGACAATGACGACGACGACGCGGCTCCGGCTGAGAGTCAGTCGGAGTCAACGACGACGACGACGACGCGCGAATCCGAAAGAAAAGCACACACACACTTATACATATGTATATAGAGAGAATAGTCCAAGTGCAAGTGTGTGCGTAGATAACGGCGCAAAATTAAAGATATCGAAATGGTAGAACAGACGGACAGAGAGAGGGAAAGAGTGAGAGCGTGCGAGAAAGAGAGTACGGTGTACGCAATACGTATACGTATAGAATGCATTGCTGGGCCAAAGGGGGTGGGGGGCGCACTGGCGATCGAAGGTGTTGGGAACGTCAAAAGCAGCGATTGTTTCACTTAAAGCGAAAGGAGAGGGGCAAAGAACTGCAATTGAGAGAGGAATTTAAAAAAATTTCAAATTTGTTGATCCCAGTGTCCTTTCCGTTATAGTTATAAGCATCACATTCTATTTTTTTTTAGCTTTCCAGCACTAGCAAAAACAAACAACAACACCGCACAGCAAATGAGCTGCGTCGAGTCGAGGCCCTGAACAAACTTGACTGTCCAGCCCTGGTTTAAAAATGTACCACTTCCAATAAGTTGAAACTGGAAGCTGGAGTGAAGTAAAGGAAAGTTTCCTTTTTTTAATTTTCAGTTATAAGTTTTAGCTTAAATTCGTTAGGCAATTTCGAATTTACAAATTATAAACAAATTGCATTTAATTTATGAATTAAGCCTCAAGAATATATTTTCAATAGTTAAACTAATAAACAGGTTCAAAAAATCTTTGCAAAAGCTGCTGCAAAATGATCGATATTTATTTTAATCGATATTTATTTCATTCCAGAAAAAAAAGGTAAAATACATAAATAACATAACTCATTTCTACTAGTTGTATCTCCATGTTCACTTTTGCAGGGCACTTTTAACTAGCAGCTGGCCGAACAAGTTTTCGTTAGCTAAAGTCAATTGTACTGATAAGGAATGATAACGACACACATACACACACACACACGCACACACGCACACAAAAAGGGGGCAGCATTTTCACTGTATTGAAATTGCTGTGCGCCTGTTAAATGCTAACGGTTAACGCAATCAGCGGCAGCTTTAAGTTTAACTCTTGCAGCAGCAGCAAAAGATCAGAAACAACAATGACAAAAATGATAACAATAAATTAAAGGAATACAATAACAGTACAAATATGCATATACAGTAATGGCAAAAATAATAGAAACAAGAAACATTTTGACCAGGGATTACAGCCGTAACCGGGAACGGTTAACCGAAATTAACCGTTTCAAATGTTGTACCGCAACCGGAACTAAAACAGTTCATTCAGGACCTACCGGAACTGGAATCGCTATTTGTTTCGGTTTGATTTCCTGATTTTGACATATCAACACACATTTTTAAATGCTCAAAAAAAACCTCCATTTTTTTTTTTTAATTTAATTTTGAAATTGCAATGCAAAATTAACTTTTGCATAGTTGTTTTATGCAAGTCGTCCTAATATGGAACGTTTACCAACACTACTTTTCTCTGATATGGCCATTTTATTCAGACCTATGAAACTAAAGCAATTTTAAAAATACAAAAATAGAAATTGATCGTTTCTATAATTTTTACAGCACCGTCTGTACATTATATGTATATATAAAATTTATGTACTTACAAAGTCTTTGTCCACGCCCGTGTTTGCGGTTCCAGCTGGAGTTGCAGTTGCAGTTGCGCCATTGGCAGCTGTGGTGACACTGTGACTGTGATTGCTGCCACTGGGCAATTGTTGTTGTGTTGTTGTTGTTGTTGCACCTGGATTATTGGTAGCTGCCTCAAATAGTGTTGTCGGATCACCGCCAGTTTCACGATACTTTTCCACATCGGATAGCAAACGTTCCAAGTACTCAACATACAGTGTCTCCTGCTCAAGCTCCTTGCTCAATTCAGCAATTTTGATCTTGTGACGCTCGAGACTCGCTCGGACATCCTGCTCCCAGGCATCGGAGAGTGAGCTTTGTGGAAATCGTTGCATCCACAAACGTTGAAAGTCATTGAAGACGCTCATCGTACTACACGCGAAGAAGAAGAAGAAGTAGAGGCAGCAGCAGCAGCAGCTGCACCATCAACTGTTTTCCCTCCCCCTCTTTGTGTTGTTATAGTTGTTGTTTACTCTGCCTTGGCTTGAGTGAGTGCAAGAGACAGAGAGATCGAAAGCTTTGGCTTAAGCTTTTGTTCGGTGCGTTGCGTTGCGTTGTTGTTGCGTCGCCCTGGTCTGCCTGTAAAGGTGAACGTATGTATGTGTGTGTGCGTAAGTGAGAGAGTATGAGTGCATGCAGGAGAGCAAATGCTCTCTGCATCCTGGATCAACAACAACAACAGCAGCAAAAGCAACAGCAGAGAACAAATCATCAGCAACAACAAAAAAGACAACAAGCACAATAGCAACAGCAACAACAACAGTAGCAACAGCAGCAGCAGCATCACGACTTTTAAAAGGTTTTCAGTTTCAGTTTTGTGTTCTCTGTTTCGGTTTCGGTTTTTGTTTCTGTTTTGTTCTTATGCTTTGCTACTGCTGCACTTGCTGCATACATATGCAGTTGTTGTAGTTGTATTTGTGGTTGCTGTGCAGTTGTTGTTGCGCTGCCCTTTCTCATTCGCATATATACATATGTGCATACATATGTACATTTATATATATATATATTCGTAGGCCTGTGCTTTTGTGTGCAACGGGAGATGCCTTTTTGCTTTTGGTTTTATTTTTTTTTTTCAGTCTTAGCCAAGGCCAAAAAGTTGTTGTGCATCTTCAGCAGCAGCAGCTATGTTGGCTTTTAAAGAGGCGCAGACGCATTCATTTTCTTTAGTTTTTACACACACACACACATGCACTTTTAGTGGCTGTGCCGCTCCTGTTGTCGTTGTTGTTGTTGCTGTTGGCTGCGCCCAATGCCTATATGCCACAAGCGCACTTACATATGCAGATCCTTTTTGGGGCCCGACCGACGCGCCGTTTTATATTTATTTAATTATGTTTGCCATTTCACTGTGCATTATTTAATTCCAATTAGATTTCGCTTCGTAAAAAAAATCACTTCGCTCACACATATAACCGACGACAACACGTACGAGCAGATGAGAAGACATTTGCATATACATATGTATGCATCTAGTGTTGGGTTATGCATCTAGTGTTGGGTTGCTCATGAATGAGTAAACAAAAATAAGTGGCAGCTTTGTGAAAACTTTGGCAAAAACAAGGTGGCAGCCTTGGCTTTCAAAACACGGTGGCAACCATTAAGCCACAGAAAAAACTTCATTTTATTTAAAACTCTTTTTTGTTTTCGCCAAATTTCTAAGTTAAAATTTTGAATTTTTACGCGAATTTTTTTTAATTTTGTTGTAGATTTTTTTAAATTTATGATTGTTGAACAATTACATTTTTAGTTTGAGTTGCGCGCCTGGCCTTTTTGGTTACGAACGGTAAACCGATTGTGGCAATCGGGCGTTGTTGATTGTACCGTCTATCGATTTTTGTAACACACTAGCGATAGCAGCCAGATCAGTGGCAACGCTAGCACTGTGACTGCTTTGACGTCACACTTGACCAACGCAAAGATTTACAATAAAAATAAACAATTTGCGCAATGACACTTAATTCTCCTACTTTTAGTGCTGCCGTTGCTGATAAGCCGCAGCCGGCGGTGCACTTCAACTATTGCGAATTATCTTTAGAGAGGCAACAGAGCAAACAGAACGCTTTAGATAAGCGCAATTCAAATCACACAAAGTTGGCTAACAACAAACGTTGAAATGAGCGTGAAACAACTGGATGTTCTCGTCTGTGGCTCGGCCATCATAGATTTCATCTGGTTTGTAGAGACGATTCCAATTGTAACTTTTCTAATTACTGCTCCTCCTGCTCCCCTTGCAGCTATACACCACGCCTGCCCAGGGCTGGCGAAACGTTGCATGGCCACAAGTTTCAAAAAGGATTCGGCGGCAAGGGCGCCAATCAATGCGTGGCCGCGGCTCGTCTAGGATCAAAAACGGCATTGATTGCCAAACTGGGCGACGATAGTTTTGGTATCGATTATCTGCGCCAACTCAGCGCCGAGCATATCGATGTGGAGCATGTGGAGCAGCTGGCAAACCAAACGACGGGCATTGCCCAAATCGCCGTCTCCGATGCTGGCGAGAATAACATTATTATCGTTGTGGGCGCCAACAATTTACTAAGTCCCAAAGATGTGACAAACGCCGGCGAACACTTTAAGCGGGCCAAGGTGCTCATCTGTCAGCTGGAGACGCCCATTGAGACAACGCTTCTGGCCTTGCGACAATTCACGGGCGTGTCCATTGTGAATGCGGCGCCAGCGATGGAAGCGACGCCCGCCGAGCTCCTCCAACTATCGAGCATCTTTTGTGTCAACGAAACGGAGGCGGCGCTCATGACGGGCATGAGAAGCATCGATAACATTAGGTACAGGCATGGTGAAATTTAACAAGGTGACTTTTCATTCACCACAGCAAGGTGAACATTATTAACAAGGTGCGTTCTTATTTTGGCAGAACCAAAGCAAATGTAGAAATCATGTTAAAATTCAAATTTACATACTGTTTTAACATGAAAGTTCACAAAAATGAAAGAGATAGAGAGAGATAGTTATAAGCAATGGCAATATGATAAATGATTTGCTTTCTTACTGTCAGAATGAGAAACCTTGTTCAGAAATACACCTTGTAACTTGAAGCATGGTGGAATTATAGACTAGGTGAAAAGCTCTTTCACCACAGCCTCTACTTTGCGTCATAGTGAAATTATAGACAAGGTCACGACTTAATTCACCATCCTCGCTACCTAGAGCTGTGATGCCAATGTTCCGAAAAAAAAGACAAAACGGCCAAAGAAAACAGGAAAAAAAAAGAGAGAAACAGGCCAAATTTCTTTTTCCTATTTGTTTTTAATTTAAAAGTTTTAAAGCAACATCAGTGAATTTTTCGTAATTTTTTTTGTCATTGAACCTCGCCCATGGTGCCTATCATCTTTAGGTATTTGTCCAAAATTTTACGTATTTCTCCCATTTTAAGAGGTGAATTATGGTAAACTGGAACAGTGTTTTTACCACAAAAAGAGAGCAGCTGTGGGGAAATGTCACCTTGTTACTAAATTCACCATGAATGGAAACTAATATTGTTTTCTATGCATGTTTTCCGCCAGTGACGCTAATGATGCAATGCGGCGTCTCATTGAAATGGGCGCCAACACGGTGATCATAACACTGGGCAAATTCGGTGCTGTCTGTGGCACCAAGGAGGCGCCGGACAAGTTCGAGCACGTCCAAGCGCCGCAAGTGCCTGAAAAGCTCGTGGTGGACACAACGGGAGCTGGTGATGCATTTATTGGTGCCTTGGCCCACAACTTGGCCAAGTATCCGAAAGGGCAGCTAACTGAACACATTGCCGCCGCCTGCGAAGTAGCCTCGAAATCTGTACAGCTGCCGGGAACTCAGGCGAGTTTTCCGCACGCCTAAGAGCGAGACGGAGAGAGAGCGAAGAGTGTGTGTTAAAGAGAGCGTGCAATAAACTGAACATTTTAAGCAATCTTTGTTACATTATTTAATCGGCTATTTATTTATTTGTTTGTTTAAATGTTAAGTATAAAAAAGAGACGATATTTCTTAAACAGCTCAACTGTCAAGTTTTGTCACAAAAACTGAATTTAGCAAATCAAAATTCGCACATCAACTTGTATGTGTGTGTGTGTGTGTGTGTTTTGTGTGTGTGTGTGTGTTGTTTTTGTATGTTGGCAGACAAATTGATGCTTCTCCTTCCTGCTGCTTCTGCTTTACTTCTCCTTCATTTCTTGCCCGATTTCTTAATGCCGCCACCGACAAGTGGCCCCTTTTTGGATGCTTGCTGTTTGGCCGCCTCCATTGCCTTTTGTTGATCCTTTTGCTTTTGCTTGAATGCCATATCATCTTCGTCCATCTCCTTGCCCTCCTTCTTGGGCGCCTTCAATGGCTTCTTTTTGCCGCCTTCACGTCCAGACATCTCTCCTAATTGTTTAAGAATTGGTAAATATTAATTATTTTCAATCTTTTGAGCAGCACAAAAAAAAAGTCACGCACTCGCACGTTTTCCCAACTTTTCTTCTTAGTGTTTGTTAGCGACTAAATATTAACACTGATTCGTGCAAGCAGTTCTATCGATATTTTCTACTTTCACAGCACTGGAAAATAAGCTCGTTCGATAGTCGGCCGACTACTGCGATTATTAAAAATATCTCAAAATATTTCAATATAGAAAATTAAGTATTTTTACTTGATATTTTTAATAGAAAAATATAGCTGCAAGACATCTATCGGTTAGTCAAATTTTATCAACAACCTTATTGTCAGTTTATTTTGTCTATTCAATATATTAATATTTCGTAATTATTACTACTATCGTGACACTTCAACTATCGATAGGTGGGAAATGCAACCATTGCAATATCGAAAGTGGTATAGTTTTCTGCACTGTTCGTTTACGATTTACCGAACACTTCACGATTTGCATTCGTAAAGTGAGCACGCGGCTTAATTTCAACGCCAAGTGGGAAATATTTTAATTCTGCAAAAGAAGTTTTTATTCTGTGACTTTTGTAAGAAGTTTAATAACTGAAGGTATTGTGCTTTTCTTTTATACAAATCTACATTTTTGTTTTTAAATGCAAACTACCATAAACTGCGGACAGTGCAAAAAGAAAGCGTCTAATAATAAATTCCATTGATTTTTTTTTCCTTCACGTTCACCTTGCACTAGATTTTTAGTTATGTAATGTGCTAATATAATTTTTTTATTGTGTCGGTGTTTATTTAATAATAAGTCTAGTGCATGAATTAACCTGTATATTGCAACTAAAGCAGTAGAAACATGTAATGTATAATTTAACACTGAAAATTTTGGCTATAATGCTTACATAACCACAAAAAGTAATTCGCAGGCCAAAGCAAAAAAAATTTTTTTTTTTTGTAAATTGAAGGTAATGAAGAGAAGATTCAGCATCTATAAAAATCGCAAGGTAAAAATACCGTGTCCGTGCCCGTGTCCTCTTTTCCGTGCGTCCATAAACACCTGCAGTGTGTTAAGAACGCTCACGAGTTCTAACCTATAAAATTTTCGCAAGAAAAAAAGTTAAAAGCAAGCAAAAAGAAAACGGAAAAAAAAAGACGGTGCCACACAAGCAAACTGGCGTACACACACACACACACACACTTGTACATGGACAATTTGTGACAGCTGCGCTGTAATGAATCTAATTGAAATATGCATACGTTTTTACATGTATTGTACGTTATTTCGCCTTTTTTCTTACTTTTTTTTGTTTCTTTTTATTAAAAGTGTGACAATTGCCGCTAGAAAAGCGGCACACACACACACATGTACACCGTCTAATTCCATGTGCTTAGCGTGCTCTCTCACTCACTCCCACGGTTCATCATCTACACGCGCAAGGTTCAAAAGAGCTACTGCATGTGTGTGTGTTTCCGAGTATATGGGAAATTTTTTTGCATTTTCTCTTTATTAATTTTTTTTAAGAGTAAATCTGTCATTATAGCGGCTTTAATATTTGCGTTTTCTATGCTGAAGAGAGTCTTTCACTTGTATGCAAATACTACGAAAAAGCTCAGAACCGGTCGCTATCATTAATAGTAGCTGTTCTTCGTGACGTCAGCAGACGAAACGCGTCATATTAAATTAGCCACATGTGATTTTTGTAATTTTATTTGTATTTCGAATTGCCGTTTCGTGTGGCAATTGTTTATATGTTGTCTCATCTGATTACATGCATCGATAACAATGTTAACCGTCCTGCACAGTACTGTAAGACAATTGCGTTTTACAACTGAAGCAAATTTCATATTTTCTCAAGTTACGATGCAAATGGCAAATGGGCGATAAACAAATGGATTCTCATTTATGAGTATGCGTCAGCGTCTTTAACTCTCAATGCGTTGCATAAAATTCTCTTTAATGCATCTTCTCTTATTTCTTGCAAGTGACACACTGTAAACAATCGTCTAACGTCTCTGTAAAAAAAGAGAACAATTTCAACATACAGTGGCTCACAGCTTATTTCGCGCAAGGGTAGTGTCAAACTTTAAGATCGAATAACTCCTAAACTATTAAAGATATTAACAAAATTTAAATGTAGTTATTTTCAGCAGACTGTATATATTAGCTAGATATTTCACTGCTCTTTTATTTCTGTAAATAGCCCTCATAAGTAATTGTGTTGGTAAAAAAAAAAACACAGAAAACTATTTCTTATACGCACTTGTTTTGTATAGTTAAATAAGCGATTATTGTTTTTTGTCAAAACAATTACCTTACTCACTGTACATATAATAGCATCCCTGTACTTGGCCCATTGAACTGATTTAGCGCACTTGAGCGCCATCTCTGAAAATAGCCAGAATTAAAATATTTGACCGTAGCTCCGTAACATTTAGGCGTTTTTTTTTCGTTTAGAAGTTGGCAAATTGCCTAAATTGTGTCTTTGTGACGGCAAACGGGAAAACAGCGTCCAGTCTATTTTTTATGTAATTGTCGGCGATAAGAAGACCTTGAAAATGTCTTATATAAAATGTACGTATCAAGTATTTGTAGTATCGGCGTTTATCTAATCGCTGTACGCACTTTTCAATTACGCCGCCTTCCGCCTGGCAAAAAAAAAAGCCCTATGACGTCTCTATTGCTCAGCAACAACAATTGTCTGAGAAGCGAGAGATTTTGCCAAAAGAGAGAGCGTAAAGAGAGTTGCTGACAGAGAGAGCGCAGCACATGCGTCAAATTTTGAGCCCAAGTCACATGCTACGCTGTTTGACGCGGGCGGGCGTCAGTGCGTTGCCAACTGAGTAAAAGTTGCCAAATATTTGATGCAAACCTCGAAAGGGGTAAATGAAAAACAATTAAATAAAATTTAACAATTTTATGCTATGTTCTTTCGTACGAAACTTTTATTTTGTAGTTTTTGTCCATGTTCACTTCCTTTTTCCAACTTTGTTTAAAGTGTCAAACGAACTCATTATCGAAAAAGTTATGCAATGAGATTGGCATTGAATGAATTCTTCGCTGTCATTGCTATAAACACACACACACACATATATACTCTTGTATATATGTACCATTTGATGATAAGGAGGCAGTTGCTGATCTGCTCGACTTCTTTTTTATTTTACTCACTCTCTGTCTATCGCTCTCTTGATCGCACACACGTGCAAAGTCTTTGTTATATATGTATGAGTGAGTGTGCGTGTCTGCGTCTGGTCACTGTTGCCAACTGTCTCCTTGTACTAGACACTTCTCTCTCGCATCTGTTGCGCGCGCTGCAGCTGCGACGCGTGAGCGAGCAGCTGAACTTGAATGTGCCGCTGTCACTGCCACTGCCAGCAGAGGCAGCAGCAGCAGCAGCAGCAGCAGCTGAGAACTGAGGCTAGTTCGCCGCTAGCGTTGTGGGAACCGTTCACAAGCAATTTAGTTGCCGTCCGGTGCAGACCTTTGAGCTCGCAAGGAATAAGGATAAATTAATTTTTTTTTCGGTGCTGTGATATAAAACACAAACAAATTGTACGTATTATTTTAAAATAATAGCAATTATAGTGTGCATAAATAGAAACTAAATCAATATCCCAACATGAATAACAATAACTATTTAACAATATTAATTGGTGATTTACTTTTGTCTGGAATATTAAACCAAGCAAGAAATCATTTATTTTTTTTGTATTGTTACATAAACGTGAAAAAGCATTGAGCAACTGTAAAATTGGCAATGGCAAAAGCTTATTGTGTGTGTTTACAAATTCAATATATACGAATTAGTTAAACAACATTTTTTTTCTTGTGACCTGCAGTTATGCAATCGAAAATTAAAACTCATCTCAACTTTGATAATAATGTTAATAAGACTTTAGCACACCGTGCAAAGCAGTAAACAAATCGAGAACAAATCTAGCAACTCAACTTCCACGTGCATCTTTTTCTCAAACTACAAATATTTTTTCTTGTGTGTGTGTGTGTGTGTGTGTGTGTGTGTGTGTGTGTGTGTGTGTGTGTGTGTGCGTGTCCAGTTGAAACAGTTACATCACACGGGCGCGCGTGCTCTTTGCGAAAGCTCTTTCAATCAGCAGTAGCAGAATCTATAGAACAGCCGCCCCCTGGAGCAGATTAGATAACAGGGCAACGCTTTTTTCTCTCTCTTTGAGACGCGCTCTCTTTGCTTTGAACTCTTTGTGCTCTAAATTGTTACATAAATGTGCGTTTGGTCAATGAAATGTGTGGACTAGACTGGCAATGGATTTGCTAATTTAATTTTATGACACATTTTCAGAAACAACAAAAAAATGAAAACGTTTTTAGTTTTTTTCATACACTTGAGTTCTAAATTTAACAGGACAACATAATGAAAAGAAAGCTTTTTCTCTCTCAATGTCAGCTGTATATGTCACACATACATATGTACATCAGAGTGTAGGTGTATAGCTAGCCATCTCCTTTATGGCAATGAGCGACGATTCGCTCTTAGCTTTTTTTTTTTTACTCAAATTAAAAGCGCCATCTATTGTGTTATACAAGCGCACAAATTATGCAATATGTAGAAAGACACAAGCAGGTGTATAAGTGTGTGTGTGTGTGTGTGTGGGTTCATTGCCAACATCGCATAACTGCACTTTTTAGCCCCTCTCTTAATTGAAGGCCCAACTCTTTGACAATCTTTATTATAACTGGATTCAACTGGCAGTTTAAATGCATAAAATAAATGCTCATGATAAACACGTGGCAAATTCCAAAACTGATTCATAAGCAAAGTGAAAAAAAAAAAAAAAATGAGGGAAAAAACCCAACCAGTTTTTGCCGGCGGCACACACACACACACACACCAATACAGTTATAAACAATTGTGAAGCCGCCGCTTGGCAACTGATTTGTTGCTGCTGATGTCAGTGCTGTATAAAATAAACATATATGCGCATATACAAACAAACACATTAACATAGAGCTTGAAATTGCTGATAGTGCAGACGGCGACAAATTTTAAACAATTCATTTGTAAAGTAAAATTGTAGTCTGTTTCAACTGCCTAAAGAGACGGAGAAACAGTTATAAAATAACTGTATATATTTAAAGAGTATAATTGCATACTAATACATGTGTACTGCTTGCTTGTTCTAACCCACATAGTTTTAAGTTACTTTCTCATTTAACCCATATTGCCATTTCACTCACTCTCACTAACTCTTACGTTGCTTAACTTGCATTGCCTATCGAACTATATTGATGACTGGTCGATTGTTCGATTAACCGCCTACACGATAAGTGCAGTTGGTGCATCGATCGATTTTCGCTTGTTATCGCACAGTATCGATTGCTTGTTAAGTTGGCCGCGTTTTTTCAAATGTGCATGTTTATCATTTTGTGTTTTAATTTGTGCCAAAAAAAAAGAAAAGTGAAAATGTGTATCGAAATCAAGAATCAAGATCATAATCATTAACCATTTAAACATAATCATACTCACCAATAAGCGTAAGAACTAACAAAGAAAGATGATGGATGAAAGATGAAGGAGAGATTTTAATTGTGAGATCATGTGATCAATTTTATAGCAAAATGGGCAAGGATTTTGATGCTATGGGATTCGTCAAGGACTTCGCTGCCGGAGGCATCTCCGCAGCCGTCTCAAAGACTGCCGTCGCACCCATCGAGCGTGTGAAGCTGCTCCTGCAGGTCCAGCACATCTCGAAACAAATCACCCCCGATCAGCAATACAAGGGTATGGTTGATTGCTTTATCCGCATTCCAAAGGAACAGGGTTTTGCTTCATACTGGCGCGGTAACATGGCCAACGTTATTAGGTATTTCCCAACTCAGGCTCTGAACTTTGCCTTCAAGGACAAGTACAAGCAGGTAAATAACTTGTAGATAACAAGAATATATACATATATAGAGTGATGTTTAAACGTTCCTTTTTATTATATATTGTAATAGGTCTTCTTGGGTGGTGTTGATAAGAACACCCAGTTCTGGCGTTACTTCATGGGCAACTTGGCCTCCGGTGGTGCCGCTGGTGCAACATCTCTGTGCTTCGTCTACCCATTGGACTTTGCTCGTACTCGGTAAGTTTCCAAATCAACAAAAATACACCTTATTAATTCAATAATGAAAGATAATGATATTTAGTTAATTAATTACTATGACCAAGATCAGCTATATAATTACAAATGAAAAAATACTTAAATTTAGGTAAAAATTAGATATTTTAAAAAATTTATAAATATGTATAAATAGTTTCTTCACAATATTATAATTATCTTAGTCTTTTCAAGTAGAAAAACCATGCGTTAATATTTAAAATAAAATTCAAAAATATTATTTACGATTACAACAGTAGACAAATATTGAATATTAAACTTTAAAGTTAGCAAGAAATATTATTTAAAAATAAAATTTGAAATATTATAATTATTATAGTATTTTTAAGGTACAATTCTTGTACGTTTTCCCACAAAAATTTACCAAACAAACATCAAAGCTATGAATTTACATTTAAAATAAAGTTGACAAAATTTAATTTAACAAAATTTAACAAATTTTGAATATTTAATTTAAAAGTTAGCAAGAATAGTAATTTAAAAATAAATATTTGAGTTTGGTAATAGAAGAAAAGTAATAAAGAGTATTGAAAATGAGAAAATTATAGGGATATAATAAAAGACAATAAAAAAAATAGAAAATATATGATAAATTGAGATTTTAAATAATTTTAATTAAACTTAAAACCATAAGATTTATCAAAGAGAAAAGTAGAGAAGTTGAGAAAAATCTTAAAAATATTTAATAATTCAAAAATAAAAGAAAAACAAATTTATGATGATCAAAAATAAGGAATATGGGAGAAGGGGACAAATAAATATTAGATAAGTAATAGTTAGCAATAGATTTATTGTGTGTATACATTTATAAATACAGTCAAACTTTTATAACTCGAATTTTCAACATTTACTAAACTTGAAAAGTAGAATTCTATAAGTTAAAGTCTACACAATTCAAACTTTTGCCTTGTTTGGAGATGATTCTAGTTGGACAAGTTTGACTGTAGTTGACAATTGATTAATTTATAATTAGTTGATGAATAAATGAAAACTAACTAATGGTTTTTTTCACTTCTTCCATTCTTGCATTTTATAGCTTGGCTGCTGATACCGGCAAGGGCGGTGCTCGCGAATTCACCGGTCTGGGCAACTGTCTGACCAAGATCTTCAAGAGTGACGGCCTTGTTGGCCTGTACCGTGGATTCGGTGTCTCTGTGCAGGGCATCATCATCTATCGTGCTGCATACTTTGGCTTCTACGATACCGCTCGCGGCATGTTGCCCGATCCAAAGAACACACCCATCTATATCAGCTGGGCCATCGCTCAGTGTGTGACAACCGTTGCCGGTATTGTGTCCTATCCATTCGATACTGTCCGTCGTCGCATGATGATGCAGTCTGGCCGCAAGGCGACCGAGATCATCTACAAGAACACACTCCACTGCTGGGCCACCATTGCCAAGCAGGAAGGTACCAACGCCTTCTTCAAGGGCGCCTTCTCCAACGTTCTCAGAGGCACTGGCGGTGCTTTCGTGCTTGTGTTGTACGATGAAATCAAGAAGGTCTTGTAAATTAAATTATTCAAACAACAACAAACAAACAAACAACAACAACAACAACAACAACAAACCACTACCAGCTAATTATATTATTATAAAAAAGCAAATGCAAACAACAACATCAAGAATAATCCCAATATAATTATGAAATTATATTATATATAATAACTGGAATATAATTTAATTGCACACACTTTGCAAACAACAACAACAACAACACTTAATGATGGCCAGACAACAACAACAACAACAACAGGAAAGGAAATTCAGGAGCGCAGTGAGGGAAGAAATCTATGGAAATTGTTAACAAATGATACAGACACACCCAGACATACAAAATTAGTTGATAATATTCTTGTCAATGTTGCAAAGTTCGAGGCAAGTTTTCTTCCCCCCACCACAACCTGCTTTTCTTCAGCAAACGAATGTTAAAAACAAAAAAAACAATGAGAGAAATACAAATTACAACTGCAATTTTCTCTCGGCAGCCACTGCAAAAAACTGCAACAACAACAAACAAAAATCAACTGCGGTTGGTTTACAAAATATATAAAAATTGATAAAAATAGTAGACCAATTGTGTTTTATTTTCAAATTCGCCGCCGATTAAACGCAAACAGCGATAAGTGCTGTATCGATTGTCGCTTGTTATCGCACAGCATCGATTGCTTGTTAAGTTGGCCGCGCTATATTTTAAAATCTCCTTGGACAGCAAAACAAATGAAAACTCGTTTGAAATTTGGAACGTTTGATTTTTAAAGTTGGTTTATTTTTCGTCTTTGTATCACATTTGTTTTTTGGGCATCAAAGTAGCCAAAGCCTTTTTGTTATACATTGTTGAAATTGGTTCACTCAGACTGGTTTAGATTTATTCTGGTTCCAGATTTCGTCAAAAATTTCAGTTTTTTTTTTATTTAAATATATAATTTTTATTTTTTCCGGACTTGAATAATATCGTTTGTGCCAAAAACATTCAGACAAAAAACGTGGACAAATCGTCAATTGAAAAACCAAAAACTAAAACTAAACCAAGAAATTAGAATACAACAGGAATAATAATAAGATGGGTGATGAAGGTGGCGGCGGTGGAGGCGGTGGCGATTTGAAGTCCTTCCTCATTGACTTTTTGGCCGGCGGCGTTTCGGCGGCCTTGGCCAAAACGGCCGTCGCTCCCATTGAGCGGGTGAAATTGTTGCTGCAGGTGCAGGAGGTGTCCAAGCAGATAGCACATGACCAGCGCTACAAGGGCATCGTCGACTGTTTCGTTCGCATACCCAAGGAGCAGGGATTCTCCTCATTTTGGCGCGGCAATTTGGCCAATGTTATACGTTACTTTCCCACACAGGCCTTAAATTTTGCATTCAAAGATGTCTACAAGTCGGTGAGTAGTCGACCTTATTTCCCTTCCATCTCTCTCTCTCTCTCACGCAGCGTTGCCACACGTTTTTTTTTTTTGTTGAAGTACCATCTTTGTTTAAGGTTATTTTTCTTGTTTATTATGGCAAGTGTACCAAATCTGTCATAATTCATATTTTAATCTACGCTGGCATACTTTTTTCTTACATAACATGTACCAGCTCGTGTTTACTTCATATAGAAAATGTAGTGAGTAGTGTCTCTTGCTTTTCTTGCTCTCACGCAGCTTTGCCACACTTGTTTTTTTGGAGTACCATTTTCGATTAAGGTGTACCAATTCTTGTTTACTATGGCAATTGTACCAAATTTGTCATATATGTACATAATTCATATTTTAATCTCCGCTGGCATACCTTTGTTTTGCTAGTCCAGTTTTACTTAACGTGTACCACTTCATATGGAAGGTGTACCTTTTGTACCCAATATCATTTCTTTTTTTTCTCAGCGTTGCCATACTTATTTTGTAAGTACCATTTTTGCTTAATGTGTACCATTTTTTTTTTTTGCTCTTCAGTTGAGGCAACCGTAATAATACGTATGTATGTATATCAAATGAAAACTTTGTAACAGACAGAGAACGGCATTTCCAAACCTACAAAAACATGGATTTCAAAAAATAATTTAGTTTTAATAATATTGTTTTATTTATTTAGCCAATTTCTTAGTTTTCTTATTCTTTGTACTCAAGTGCAGTTGGCAACGCGGACAAAATAAACAAGTTGGGCGCATAGAAAAGTGCAATGCAGCTGGCAACGCGACAGATTACAATAAATCGTTTTTAATGCTTAATTTCATTACTTTTATATAGGTATTTCTGGGCGGCATTGATAAGAAGAAGCAATTCTGGCGACATTTTATGGGCAATTTAGCATCAGGCGGAGCTGCTGGAGCAACATCCTTGTGCTTTGTATATCCGCTTGATTTTGCGCGAACGCGGTAAGTTTATTGTTTTCGATATCGGGTAATATCGATATCTTATCGATACAGAGAAATGATATGTCGAGTAACGCGATTTCGATACTCGACATTTAATAGCGGTAAAAACGGCTAACAATAATATTGATTTTATGGTCAGTAAAATATATCTCATCGATATATATCGATAAGTATATGCACAGCTAATTGCAATCAGTGTTGCCAACTTCTTTGGGCTTGGGTAAGCTAGATCTTTAAAAAAAAGCTAGAAACGGTTAGAAAATTTTAGAACACAGCCAAGTGATTTGTTATAATATTTTATGATGTTGCCAAAAATGTTGTGAAAAAAAATATGCAATTTCAACTCTCTATATAGCTATAATTCCCGCCATTATTAATGTTTTTCACGCATTTGACATTTGTAAACTGCCCGAATTGGCGGGAAAATATCAAAATTGGCAGCACTAATTGCAATGTTTGTTATCGTTTTTCTCTCTCTCTCTCTCTCTTTGTAGTTTGGCTGCCGATGTGGGACAGGGAGGCCAACGTGAATTTAACGGATTGATCGATTGCCTGAAAAAGGTGGTGAAATCGGATGGACCGATTGGTCTATATCGTGGCTTCATTGTCTCCGTCCAGGGCATCATTATCTATCGCGCCGCCTATTTCGGTTTCTACGATACGTGTCGCGACCATCTGCCGAATCCAAAGAACACACCCTTCTATGTCAGCTGGGGCATCGCACAGGTGGTGACAACCATAGCGGGCATCGCCTCGTATCCGTTCGATACGGTGCGACGTCGCATGATGATGCAGTCGGGACTGAAGAAATCGGAGATGCTGTACAAGAATACGGCGCACTGTTGGGTCGTCATTGCCAAGCAGGAGGGCATCTCGGCCTTCTTCAAGGGCGCATTCTCCAACGTTCTCCGAGGCACTGGCGGCGCTCTCGTTTTGGCCATCTATGATGAATTTAAGAAATATGTTTAAGATATCCAAACTCACCACGCCACTCTCTGGACTAGAACTCACCACTCTCTTATGACAACAGCAACTACAAAATTGAAATAGCCCAAGCAAACAACAAATTCGAATCTCAGACTAGACGTTTATCCATCAAATCACAATACAAACAACAATAACTGTAATTGCCATCCTTGCAGCAGTAGATTCACAGTCTCTCTCTCTTGTGTGCGACTATTTCATTCATTTATCAATTGCCACAATTAGTTGAAGGATAATAAAAAAACAAATGTATTCAAATTTAAGTGATCGTTTTTTTAAATTAGTGTTGACTAAAACTATCGATAAACAATCTATCGACCTTCTCTAAACGATAAAGTTATCGGATAATGTATTCAAATATAAGTGATGTTGTTTTTTTAAACTAGTGTTGGCTAAAACTATCGATAAACAGCTTATCGACTTGCTCTGAACGATAAAGAACTTATCGGATTGTGTATTCAAATTGAAGTGTCGACTAAAACTATCGACAACCAATTAATCGACTTACTCTAAATGATAACGATTTTATCGAGTAACCATAATAAGAAAAAGTCGTTTTTTTTATAGTTACAAAATACGAATAATTTATTGAACTTATTTGTTTGCGGTGTTTTAATGTTGCCTCATGTGTGTGTGTGTGTATTTAAACTTAAATGTTAGCGCGGCGTTAAAGTTAAAATTAAGCATTAAAATAACATTAAAAACAAATCAAGTCGCATTTTGATAAGCGAGCCGAGAGAAAGAGAGAGCTAAACTAAACTGATTGATCTGAGCAAAGCTTTTTCTTCCCTTTCCCACCTACTAAGCTTTCATTCGTGCTTGGAGCTTTTGCTTCGTTGCTCTGTTGTTTTCTCTCACACACACATACATACATATAAGTACATTTCACGTATGCATGATATGAACAATGGCCAACAAACAAAATTATTAATAAAAAAAAAACAACTTTGAACAATGCAAAATGCACACTTAAAAAATAAATAAGTTTTCTTGTATGATCATTTTTTTTATCTTTTCTTAAGGTGCAAATTTGCGCATGACTATTTGAATGGTTCCACAGTAACATGGATTGCATTTTTGGATCGGATCGGTTTTGGATCCAATTTAATCAGATCGAATCAACTCGACACTGCCGCTATCGCTATCCCTTTTGCTCGCACATCATTTAGTGCGTGGCGCCCGATCTGTGGGCGACGAACAAAAAGTACGTGCCCGCCCCGTAAGCCAAGAAATTGAAGAGTCCAAAGACGCCAGCTGCCGTGTTTGAGCCATGGCCAATTTGAATCGACTCGGACCATCTGGCCAGCTGCACAATGAACGCGATAAAGTACAGTAGGGTCAGCACAGCGGTCGTTAGCAGCTCCTGTGATGCGAGAGAGAGAGAAAGAATGAGATAAGTGATTAGTACCATTTGTCTCTTTCAATTACTTTAAATTTTTGCATACAGTGTTTCAAGTAACTGTTGTGACAAAAATAATGTGCGTCATGCTTTTTTTTTTTAATTGATAAAAAAAAAGTTTTTTTTGCAAAATAAATTTTTGAGTTTTTTAAAAAACAGTTATTTAAATGTGTTTAACAAAAACAATAAATAAAATTGTTTTTTCTTTACTTTACTTTTTCTAGGTTACTTTACAATTACTACACATTAAACAATTACTACATATTAAACAGTTACTTACCGAAAATATCCAATTGACATTGATATTGAGAGCCTCACGAATGCCAAGGAAATATGCGGCCATTAACAGGATGGTGATAATGAAAGAGATGACAACAACGAACAGGAAGAAACTTGTCGCTCCCGCCATCGCTGGCGATGCGCATGCCATGCAAATGATGCCAAGTACCTAAAAATATAAAACAACAAAAATATGTTCATAAATTAAATTGGTCATTTTAATTGACGTTACATTTGATTTTCATCAAATAAATCGAAATGATGTCACCTTTAAAGCATATTCAACAAAAGCACAGCTAACTTGCTAAATTAAATTAAAAAGCTGAATTTCTCAGCACTGACACAATCCAATAAGAATATGCAACTGGCTAATTGGAAATTACGTTGCACGTGTGTGGGCGTCGATTTTGGTGACATATCGATGACACTGATTTCGATGACAGTTCGATCCCATTCATATTTGTATTGTTTCCAATTAAAAATCAATAAATATTAGACATTATGCATTCATATGTATGTACATATGTATGTATGGCTTGCACGCGCATACAGGTGCTTTGTTTTTGTTGCTGCTGTTGGCATTTTACCTAAAACAAAAGGCAGACAACAAGTGAAAGCTGAAAGTTGTGGGACCGGCGGCGACCTGTTGGAATCGCCAGCAATAACAACAACAACATCAATCGATTGAAGTCAACTGGTTCTTGTTGTTTATGTTATTGTTTGTCTTTGCTTGTGCATTGTTTTTGTTTAGCGCTCTGTGCGTACACCTAACAAACATACATATATGTACATATGCATGCATGTGTGTAGTCTGTATACATATGTATGCGTGCATGTTTACATGCAGCTAAAGCGCCCCCTGTTGTGCTAAGTTGACTGAACTTCAGTTTGTAGATATTGCACTTGACCATCATTATTTTTTTTTTTTCTAGCACATTGGCAACTCTGCGCGCCAACTGCTCTATGCTAGTGTTGCCATTTAAACTAATTTATAGCGAGATGTATATAGCTATTTTTAAAGTATTTAAATGTTTTTGAAATTAATTTTTTTGTTCTATTTATTTTATTCGTATCAAAATTATGTGGAGTAATCGCTCTTTTCAGGGGTAAAAATATCAGACACATTTGTGCGTCATGTTTCAAAAATAAAATCCAAATGTGCGTTGGGCACCAAAAATATTCAGAATTTTGAGTATACATAGTCAGGGTTCGCAAAAACTACTCCGTAGCAGCAAGAGTTACAAAAATGTTGCTACGCTCTCGCTACCGCTCTCGATTTGAACAGAGCCGTAGCATAGCCATAGCCGAAAAATAAAAGAGGATTTGCTCTGCTCGGAGCGGAGTTTTGTCGCGTCAAAAACTATGCTATAGCTATAGCAAAAAAATTAAATTATATGCGCTACGGCTACGTAGCGGTAGCTCAAAAACTGAGAGCGAGATGAGAGCAGAGCAAATGCAATTTTTTTCATTTACTGCGGCTCTCGTGTGATTTTGATTTTCCTACAATTCTGTGATCGTTTTTTTTAATCTCTGTTTTGTAATGCATTGTTATTTTAACCGTTAATTACCAATAAAGACAGTTATGTAACAGAGTTGTCTTATGCTGTACTACCAGAATCCACTTAAAGCAAGGTGTGAGGTAAGGATTGCCTCTGCAATAGACAATTTAAGTTTATTTGAAGACGAGGATTAATTCATAAGTTTCCATTACGTAAAATTTGTTATTCCGATTATTAAATTTTATTTTATTAAAAACTTTGATTTAATTTAAATATTGTGAATGAATACACTACACATGAATAAAATTCAGATCACAAAATTGTAGGAAAATCAAAATCACACGAGAGCCGTAGTAAATGAAAAAAATTGCATTTGCTCTGCTCTCATCTCGCTCTCAGTTTTTGAGCTACCGCTACGTAGCCGTAGCGCATATAATTTAATTTTTTTGCTATAGCTATAGCATAGTTTTTGACGCGACAAAACTCCGCTCCGAGCAGAGCAAATCCTCTTTTATTTTTCGGCTATGGCTATGCTACGGCTCTGTTCAAATCGAGAGCGGTAGCGAGAGCAATTCGAAATACTACGGAGTAGCGTAGCATTTTCAAACCCTGTACATAGTATATGAACATATGTATGTATTCGCATGCGTACACTCGAAATGTTTAAGTATTTGCCTTCTTATAGAGAGTACAGTTGAATTTGTTGTGCTGAATGTGTGACATTTATCGGTTTAGTAAATTTATTAGACACACAAGTACATATACATATACATATGTACGTGCATAAGAATTAAACGCTTCAATGGCGCAGACAGACAATGATTTTGAAATACCCACGACTGAATCAAGATTGTGTTCTGTTGTTTAAATGACACTAGGCAACAAAATAAACTTGACCTTTCTTTACCAAAATTATTTCTTCAGTTAGATATGGCGCCCAATATTATAAAAAACTACCTTAAAAAATTTTCTATGGTAAAGCACATTTTTTTTTGTAAATATATTAAAATTTTTGAATTTTTTTTTTTAGCCGGTTTAGAGAATTTCTCAGATATTTTTTTAAATATTTATGTCAAAAAATAGTAATTAGACGACAAAAATGCATCAAAAAATTTTGATTTTGAAATATTTACGACTGAATTAAGATTATCTGCTGTTGTTTAATAACACTAGGCAACAAAATTAACTTGACCTTTACCAAAATTATATCTTCAGTTAGATATGGCGCCCAATATTATAAACAACTACGGCAATCAAATTTTTTTTTTAAATGTATAAAAATATTTGAATTTTCTTTTAGCCTTTTTAGAGCATTTTTCGGATTTTGTTAAATATTTATGTCAAAAAATCGTAAATAGCGGACAAAAATTCATTAAAAAATGTTAACCTTTTTTAAATAGTAATAGAAATAATTTTATTTTTGTAAAGTTGGTGAAATATGCAAATATAAAAACAAACTAGCTATGGTAAAAGCTAAAAAAATACGTCAAATTTGTTGCCTAGTGTAATAAACGGGTAATTTGCCTTCTGAAGCATGTAACCGCTATGTTGAACTGCATACATCCATACATACATACAAGCACATGTGTGTGTGTGTGAGTGAGTACCATTGGAATACTCGCATGATCGATGGCGCGAAACGTGAACGGAGACGTATCGAACTATCAAACATATCGATTAAATGCACACAAATGGGCACAAAATAGATAGAGTATGGGAGGGTGGGAAGTTCAATGGCGGCACATCAAACGATAACGATAACGGCGCACAGCTTTCACACTTGCGCAGAACGCAGAAATGAGCGTGATGTCACAAAGTATATGCACATATATGTATGTATGTATGTATTGTATGCATGTAAATAAGCCAAATTAGCAAACAACAGCAAAACAAGCTAAATATTACGTCAAGTGTAAGTGACAAAGCTGACTTTAAGATGAGCTCACTTTATTTGTGTAGTCAGTTTTTAGACAGCACACACACACACACACACACATACAGACTGAACATAACCTAGAAATAACGAGATCATATCGATCAAATATCAAGTATTAAATTAAAATTCTAAAAAATGCTTAGTATATATCTAAATTTACTTTTTACGAATTTCTAAAGATATTTTTTATTCAAAATATTAACTATTTGAATATTCTCAAAAACTCTTTTGATATTTGTGTACATAACCTAGAAAGAACGATATCACATCGATTAAATATCGAGTAAAAACTTGAATCTAAATTTTAGTAACTGTTTGAGATGACGAAATTCTAAAGATATTTTTTAATTTTAAATACTCATAACAATTAAAGATAGCTACATATTTGAATATTCCCAAATACTCTTAAGATATTTGTATACATAACCTAGAAATAACGATAACACATCGATTAAATATCGAGTAAAAACTTTAATCGAAATTTTAGTAACAATGAAAAATAATCATTTAAAATGATGAAATTCTAAAGATATTTTTTTAATTTTAAATATTCATAGCAATTTATAATAACTACATATTTGAATATTCTCAAAAATTCTAAAGATATTTGTGTATTCGTCAAATGTGTGCCACAATTTCCGCTTTTGGGCGAACTACAAACATACATACATGCATAGTACTTATGTATAACAATGTTGTGAATGGGCACATATACATATGTATGTATATTAGGGTGTCCCTTATTTGGTCAAAGTCAATATTTTAAACGCATACGGGCTAGTTCTGTTCATTAGGTCCTAAAGCACTCAGAAATACATTTTTACCTCAATCGGAGTATGATAACCCGTGCCGACTTGGATCGGAAAATTTAAAGATTATATGGGACAAAAAAAAATTTTTTTTGATTTTTTTAATTTTTTATTTTTTTATTTTGTTTATTAGGTCTTAAAGAACTCAAAACCAATTTTCACCTTAATCGGAGTACGATAACCCATTCAAATTTGCATCGAAACATGGAAAAACAGTATTTTAACACTGATTATACATTTTTCGATGATTTTTCATGTTTCGATGCAAATTTGAATGGGTTATCGTACTCCGATTAAGGTGAAAACTTGGTTTTGAGTTCTTTTGGACCTAATAAACAAAATAAAAAAATAAAAAATTTTAAAAATAAAAAAAAATTTTTTTTTGTCCCATATAATCTTTAAATTTTCCGATCCAAGTCGGCACGGGTTATCATACTCCGATTGAGGTAAAAATTTATTTCTGAGTGCTTTAGGACCTAATGAACAGAACTAGCCCGTATGCGTTTAAAAATATTGACTTTGACCAAATAAGGGACACCCTAATGTATATATTGAGACAGCTTCCAAAATACTTATATACTATAAAAGATATATAGATAGACATCTTACGTAATGCCTAAAACGAATAAATCGTGATTGTGAATCGTTTTGGATTCGGTTCTTATCGTTCTTTGTTGAAATTTGCATATAGATTGGATGAAATATATATTCCGAAACGATTCTTCGTAGACATTCTTACAGAAACCATGACATAAAAATAGTACAAGTCTCGGCAACAAGTTTGTCAACATTTTTAGACCCCGTACTTAATAAGAAGTACAGGGTCTATTAACTTTGTCACAACAAACGTGAGTAACAGGCAGAAGGAGGCGTGGCAGACCTCCTAAAGTATATATACTCTTGATCAGCATCAACAGCCGAGTCGATATAGCCATGTCTGTCTGTCCCTCTGTATTGACGCCTAGAACTAGAGATTCAAAACTTGGTTTGTAGGTTCGTCTATATTGCACGCAGATTGGATTTGCTTTAGATTTTGGATCGGACCACTATATCATATAGCTGCCATTGGAACAGTCAGTCGAACATCAAGTCTTAGTATGAAAAACTTTTTTGTTGTTTAAGATATTTGAATCAATAGCGATTTATATAATTTTATTTTTAGCAGTGTTTGCTTTTCCATGGTAAGTACGGGGTCTCCGACAGTCGAGTATGCTCGACTGTAGCACCGTCCACTATTTTTTTGTAATTTTTTGGGGGCCCCGAAAACGTTGTTTTCCATTCTTTTGGAATGGCTGTTATTGGAACTGGAATATGGTTGGACAATCTTATCATTTATGCCCAGATACGAATGGCGACTCGTTGGGTCGTTTAATCTTTACGTTTGTCAGCCAGTTTATTGTATATTTGCTGGTCGATAAGATCCCCGAGACGACAACACAAAAGAAAAAAGTACTCTACAAAAAAAAAATGGTGCTTTTTTTTGGGCCACGAAGCATATGAGTAATGTGCAGGACTCTGTTTTTTTTAGGCTAGACGAGCGTTATCAATCTTGAAGTTGGAATATGAGTAATCATGATTCATGTGACCAAAAAATATTTAAAAAAAAAAAAAAAAAAAAAACCTATTGCCTATTATCGACAATCTTGCAATCTTGCAGCCATAATCTTCATTATCATATCGATTATACCAGGCCAGCTGTTGGTTGTTGATTGGTATTGGCCAGAATTATGATATAGCCATTTATCAGCTATAAATGAGGCTTAAACTTAGCTCATATATGTACTTCTATCTACATACATACATACATATTAGTTCGATTCTTTCCAAAATTGTTAACCAAAGTGTTTTCTTTGGGCTTTTATCAGCTGTCGTGGTAACGAGATAAGATTATAGCCAAGAAACTGCATTTAACGATGAAGACGCATTTCGTCTCTAAGCTACAATATTCATATTTCTTTCAGCTAACGCTAAAAAAGTGTTGTGTTTATAAAAATCAAAAACAAAATGAGAAACGTCTAAAATTGAAAATTATATTTCAAATTCAAATTTGAGAACAAAATTTGAATGCTCACAAATAAACAAAAAAGTTCAAAAAAAAAAGCAAAATAATGTTTTTGCATTCAATTTGTATTTTCAAAACGAAATTAATAAAATGAAAATAAAAATAGGTCAATCATTTTTTAATAAAAACTTAAGATTAATTGAAGCAATAATTGCCTAGTTTTTTGCTGTTGAGATTTTATTTTAATTTGTTAATTAGAAATAAACAAATAATTTGTATTTTATAGTATATTTTCTTAAAACCATTCAGAAATGTATTTGAATTTATGTAGGTACAAACAGTGTTGCCAACGCCTCTACACAAAAAAAGGTCGGTAAAGCCCAAAAAAAAGACAGAAATTGGACAGATTATTTTAACAAGGACAAAACATCTGCACAAACAGTGTTTGCATATTAATACATTTAATTTTTTCCGGATAGGGGACGTTTAATTTTGTTCCCAACAATCGCAGGTTTGAAAAAGGCAAATGTGTCCGCAAAAGGACAAATTGGCAGCACTGGCTGCATGGCTTTGAGAAATGCTTATCGATATCGGAAAATTAATATGTTGTAATTGATAAATTGTATTAGCGACTCAACAATGAAAACAGGATGAATAAATAGTGGACGCTTTAAAATTTTTCCGAAAATCGCAGTTTTAAATCGGACAGATCTTTCCGCAAAAAGGACAAATTGGCAACACTGGTTATAGATGACAGCATGATAATCGATAAGTGATAATCGATAAGTGACCAATTGGCGTCAATCAATAATACATTAATTATGTTAATGGCCACTGGTTAACAGAGTTAACAACTGTAAATGTAATGAATGTAATTTAAATTGTTTTCGACTCCCACTTCCCCCACTCCACCCACTCTATTGATTTTCTTGCCACTTTTTGTGGCAAATACATTATTAATGTTGTGTCCTTGTGTCGCACTAAACGTAAAGTGCAATTGGAATTGGAATTTGTTGTCATTTATTTATTGGATATATAATTGGATTTGGAATTGCAGCTGCTCAAAGACAATATCAATCTACTGATGATCTTTGTTTGCCCAGCAGCGCTTTCTCCCCCTTTTAATGCTCACTGTTGTTGTTGTTGTTGTTGTACTCATTTCCATTACTTGTCAACTGCTGTGTGTATGTGTGAATGTGTGTCAAATGCAAAAAGTCGCCGCTGTTGGCGCTGCTGTGCTTGTTTTGTCTTGTTGCGTGTTGGCGGCCACCTGTGGGCGGCAGTTGCAAGAGCGTGCGAGAGAAACAGAGAGAGAGAGAGATGAGAAGTGGGAGAGAGATTGCTGCTTTGCCACCAGTTGGCTTCAGTGTTGCCACATTTAGCTTAATTGCCGTTAAATAGCTAGTTAATAAACTTTGACTTGCCGAGTGTCAAAAAATTAGTTTGAAGTAATTTATATGTAAAACTTATAATTGTTCTTCACAAAATTGGATATCAGAGATTTTGGGGTATGAAAATGTTTTAGTCACTAGACTTTTACCTCGTAAAGACGTTTTTTTTTAATAAGTAAAAATAAACAACAATTAATTTGTGCTGGGCTGTAATTTTGGTGTCCACTGCGGGAGCATGCAAAATAGAGATTATTCGAAATTTTGGCATTTCTTTTTAAAATTGTATTTAGTATATTTCGAAATACATAGAATAATTGTTAGGTTGAACATTAACAATACTATGACAAACCTGAGCATTTTTTTAATAACACTAAATATCTATAAGAAAAATTTGATTAAGCATCAAAAAAATCTAAATTAACAGCTAAGGAACCAAAATTTAGCTTGAAAGAAATCAATTTGAAGGAAATATGCTACAGTAAGATGAATTGCACTAAAGTTTCTATTATTTTACATATATACTATCGAAATGCTTGTTATTTTAAATAATAATATTCATATTTAAGTTAATTTTTAATTTGCAAATGAAAGTAACGGAATGGATGCTATTTTCGTTAGGAATTTTAGCCATTTTTCTTCATTTTCTTGAACTAAAAGTGACAGCACTAGTTGGCCTCCATGTGGATTGGCATGGCTAACTGGTAAACTGCTTCCCACGCGATTGCTTGCCCAGTTGGGTTAGTAATAATATAATAATAGTATTTCTTTTTTTTTTTCTATGTGGAATCGAACAGCTGTTACGAATTTTCAAATATTTTCCATTTGTTGCTGGTTGGTTCAAATTAAAATTGACCAGTTGCAGACATTTCCCTGTACGTACATATGTATGTACTTATAATCATATATTGCATAAGCATTTGTCTATTGCCCTGTCATGAAAGTGATCAAATTTGAATTGAACACATGCACTGCTCACATGGTTTGCGTTATAATGAAAGCCCTTTCTATCTTATCCAACTAATGAGATCCTGACAGACAAACAGACAGACATACATACATATCGTAGATAGAAACAAACAAATAAAAAATTGCGGACAGGCCATGAAATGTGCATTAATTGACATCGCTGTTAAGAAATCTATAGATAAAAGTTCAATTTACACACAGCATATCATTGAATATGCCGCAACTGATGATAAGCAAAGAGCAAGAGCGAAAGAGAGGGAGAGAAAGTGGGTTTGCCATTTCAGTTATTTTATACATAGACTTGGTTATTTTTTGTGTGTTTGGAAAAAATTGAATTTTTCTTAGACATTATAGTCAGAAAACTAGCTATTGATAAAATTATTCAAATACTTTCCAACAATATATTTTTCTTTCGAAAACATATTTCGAATTATAAAGGTATTGCAATATTTTTTATAAAGGAATTAAGATTGTTGATTAATCAAAAAAATGTACTCGACGCATTTTTTTTTTTGATGTAAAAATAATATATACAGTTTAATTCATTATAGCTATAGCTAAATAGCTTTTTTTTATTTTATAAGCTAGTTTAGCATTTTAATACTCTGTCATTATATACGCAATGTGGCAGCCCTGGTTTTGCATGTAACGGTTCTTACCAATTGGACAATCTTTAGAATGCCTGGAATTGTTTTGAAATAATCCATATTGATGCGTATGGCGCTCCAGAAGCCGCCATTATCGCCGGCAGATGGATTCACGCCGCCAGGTGGCCCAGTTGTTGTTGTTGTTGTGCGTTCAACGGTAACGACAGTTTCGACCATTTTGATATCTGTTTTAGTTGTTGTTGTTGCTGTTGCTGATAATGTTACTTGGACTTGTTGTTGTTGTTGTTGTTGGACTGTTATTAGCTGGGGACTTTGTTTATAGCCTTTTAAAAACTATTTTTAAACACTACTTTTGCAGAGTTTTGTCACAAATGCGAATAATGCGACGATTTATTGACGTCGCGATTGTGTCACAAAAAAATACAAGACAAAAAATATGTATTTAGAGATATGTATATAAAAACAACTATAGATCTATTCATATACTATTTATGTATATATAGGTATGACAAGCGTGCGCGCGTGTGTTTCTTTAAATATATAGCATATACGACATATATGTATGTATTTAATGTATATACATAGCTAGTTAACAAATCAGTTCTTATAAACTTGATGCGCGAACAAATTCAAATAAAAATCGACAACAACAATAAATTAAATTCGCCCGGTTGCACTTTTCGTGTCCACTGCCAACGAGACGCGTCCAACGACTGACAGCGGTGACAGCGACTCTGACTCTAACACCGAATACTACCTGCCATTAACAGTATACACTCTCTCCTCTCTCTGTACCTTTTGCGCTCTGCCGCATACACACACACTCCGCCGATCGCCTGGACAGCCCTTTACGCTACATTAACATATTCATGTGTGTGTGTGTGTGTTCGTATGTAGGTCTCTCCACCCACCTTGTTTCGCCCAAAACTCTTTGGCCTCCATGAGCCGAAGTCAATCAGGTTTACGCAGCCGACAGCAGCCGAACACTTGCCGAACGTTAAACACTGCTCAAGGGCGTCGGCAGCTTCTCAAAAAGGGGGCCCAACATTTTTTTTTTCGCGGTTTCTCATTTATTATTTAAGCTATTTATTATTTTAGCAATTATTACGATAGCAATCAATATAGCAGCGCTACAGAAAAATTATCAGAAAATAATCGCAAAGTTTTAAAAACTATTTTGGTTGGAATTCGGAAGCTAAATATGAAAAAGTTACGAATGTAGGGGGGGGGGGGGAGGGGGAGCAACGGTCCCACTACCGACGCCCTAGTAGCTGCTGGATGATGTTTGATGCCCATTACTTACATACATATGTGTGTACGTTCACAATTTGATTTCGTTCTCACTCACTCTCTCTCTCTCTGCACTTACACATGTGCATTGCGCAAAGTAATCTGCAACTGACAGCCTCTTCTGTTTGTAACGCTATGTTCACACTGCGTCAAAGGCCTTTACAGGCCAGTGTCACTATTCCACAGTCCTGCATCAGAATTTGTACGATTGTGGCTCTGTGACAGCGGGCTGAGACGCAGTATAAACGTAGCGTTAGTATATTTTTGCAAGCCATAAATTTTCACCGATAACAGGTGTATTTTCTCAAAATCACTGATAAAAAAAGCCGTTAACAAAAAAAGTAATTCAAATAAATGTTACGATCCAACTTAAAGTGTGACCAAACTCAGAAATATGAAGAATATACAATTTAACACAAAAAAATACCACACTTAAAGGCGTTAGCAGGGCTGCGTTTACTGGCCAGTCAAATTTTAGTCTTATCGCCAACTATTCGATTGTCCTGAAATCCAAGGCAACAACATTGATATTATTATGGCGCGCAACTTAAATGTAAAATAAAATTAAATTTATTTAACAATTTGATGTCAAATTTTAATAAAGTAAATGTGATGATATTTATATAGCTCCCAGCTTCGTTTCACATCGTAAATAAAAATAAATAACAAATAGCTTTAAAATTTGTTAAAATACCAAAAAAAAAAGTATTTAAAAAAAATGTTGGTCTAAAAATCGACCCTTTTCAGTGCTTACAAACTTTTTCTCAACGATTTTATGTAACCGACCCTTTTCAGTGCTTACAAACTTTTTCTCAACGATTTTATATAAAAATTAAAAAAATTCCTGTGAAAATAAATTTAAGCAAAAACCGAAAACAACTAAATTTTTTAAAACGAGCTAAATACGGAACTTGAGTTTTTCTATGGCCGATGTCTGCCACCGTGTTTTGAAAGCCAAATGTTGCCACGTTGTTTTATTCTGTTGCATAGTAGTTCAGTTCACGTTGGAGCTACCAGTTCGATAGGACTTGCTCATGAACTTTTCAGGGGTTGATTTACAATTAATTAATTTTCTAAAAAACTGTCTAAAAACTATCTCCAAATTAAATGCAATAGCTTCCTCAAGCTTGTACCTTTAATTTTCTATATGCCGCGTTTTCCGCCGCTCGACCTAAGATAAGCTATAATGGTTTGAGAACAAGGTATGTATTTTGGCGGTTATTTTGTATGGGACTTTCACCGAGGTAGCTTCGTTCATTTCAAAATATCTCAAAAACGTTCTATAAACTGTTTTTATAAATGGTACCATTAGAAAGGTGAAATTGCTCTCTTTATTCATGCATTAGCGGTTTTCTATGCCGTGCCCCCTAAGCTTGGCTTTTTAAGAAATGGTGAAAATGTTCTCTTTTTCACTTTCTTTCTTTACCTGTTTCACCCACTTTAAAAGCTGAAATCGCTAAGATGTTGTTTAAATTTATAGATCATTTAATTTCTACAATTCTCCATTATTATTTTATTGATTTAATGTCTAATAACGCTTAAAAATGAGAAAATTCATAACTGGTTCCGACTCATGAATCAAGTTCCGTTCTTCGTTGCTATTGAACCGTTGCCGATTGAACTTATTCAGCAAATTGAACTAAAATGCGCAACTCTAATACAAATCAATTAGGGCTGTGCATAAATTCATATATCGATAAGAAAAGTATATTTCGTCTGACGATGGCAATGTCTCAATTATTATGCGATATTTTTAGCTGTAAAGTTTTCTATTTTTCTTGCAATTTTAAAAAAACAAACTATTATTCTTATAATTTAATATTTAAGCATTTTTATTGTGAAAATAATATGATTTATCAAATTAAAATACATATTTTCAATATGTGAATATCTTGTGAAGAAATCACTGTGACTTCATCGATACTACATCACGCCTATCGATATATCGATATTGCATTGCAAAACATGGCGACTGTCAAAAGCCGACAACGTTTGCATTGCTCACATCTCTAACAAAACGAGCATTTTTCTTCTGTTAAAATAAAAATTGTTTTGCTTTTGAAATAAATTAAATTGTATTTGGCAAAATGGATGTACGTCCAAATCAAACAATTTACATCAACAACCTCAACGAGAAGATCAAGAAGGAGGAGCTAAAGAAATCGCTGTACGCGATTTTCTCTCAGTTCGGCCAAATTCTTGATATTGTGGCGCTGACAACATTAAAAATGCGTGGCCAGGCATTTGTTATATTCAAGGAAATTGGCAGCGCCTCGAATGCGCTGCGCACCATGCAGGGCTTCCCGTTCTATGACAAGCCAATGCGAATCGGTTATTCCAAGACCGATTCCGATATTGTGGCCAAGCTGAAGGGCACGTACAAGGAGAGACCCAAAAAGGTGAAGCCGCCAAAACCGGCGCCGGGAGTCGATGACAAAAAGTATGTATTAATTATATGCAATAAATATGCAATAGTATAAAGTACATTTATTTGTCTCTTAGTAGCAGGGACAAGAAAAAGAAGCCAACGAGTGCCGAAAATTCGAATCCAAATACACAAACGGAGCAGCCGCCAAATCAAATTCTCTTCCTTACCAATTTGCCGGAGGAGACCAACGAGATGATGCTGTCGATGCTGTTCAATCAATTCCCGGGCTTCAAGGAGGTGCGTCTGGTGCCCAATCGTCACGATATCGCCTTTGTCGAGTTCACCACCGAGCTGCAGAGCAATGCCGCCAAAGAAGCGCTGCAGGGATTCAAAATAACCCCAACGCATGCTATGAAAATTACTTTTGCCAAAAAGTAAACTCTTCAATTTTTCTATAATATCTATAATCTATATATACTTAATATATATGTAAACCGTAAATGTCATGCGTTTGCTGTGCGTATCAAAGTTTTTATATTGAATGCCCAACAATCGCATTTCATTTTCTTTTTTTTTTTGTAAACAAATCCTAATTTACACATAATTAGAATAAATAAATACAAACTGAATCTGATGTACAGAAGATTCATGAAATTTAAAAAAAAATGCATTCGCAAACAAATCAGAAAGTAAGAATAAGAAATAGAAGCAGCTTCTTTTTTATCCATTATTTTTGAACCAGCTGTAATGTCCTGTGGCGCTACCACCAGTGATGCCAATTTGGCCTTATTTCGCATAGATTTGTCTGGTTTTTAACAGATTCAGTCGGGAAAAATCTGACTTTTAAGTTTCAAAAAACTACCGGCAATAAGTTGTAAGTTGGCAACAATTAAGGTTTATTGGTAATTTTAGGCATTGTGAATATTGGGTTTTGGGTTTGGGTTTGTTTTTAGTTATTAGATGGGTACTGGCTTTGGTGTAATTGTAATTGTGACTAGATTTGCGGTGATTTCATTTCCATTTGATAATTAATTCTCCAGGACGCCGTCATCGTTGATGTTCCTTGGCATATCCCTTGGCACATCGTGAACTATATTATCGGGCTCCTCATCGATATCGATCTCGCCCATTGTGCTGCCACTAACGGCACTTTCCGATGCCGATGCCGAACTCATTTGTGGCTGCAATTCATCGGGTTCATCGGCATCGCCCACATATTTCTCCATCGATTTGGCCAATTTATCGGAATTGCCACCGACGAATATCTCAAGCACCTCGCCGTTTTTAATGAACACAAATGTCGGCATACTGGTAATATTATACTCAAGCGTTATCTCCTCATTCTCATCCACATTCACCTTGAGTACAACGGCACGTTCAGTATATTGGGCAGCCAATTCCTCCAGTTTGGGCGCAATTATTTTACACGGTCCGCACCAGTTGGCACAGAAATCGATAACGATCAGTTTATCGCCAGCATTCGACAATTGCTGCTCGAAGTCCTCTTTGTCCTGTATCACATGGACCATTTTCGCTGCTTATCGCTTTTTTTTCGCTGCAAATTTTATACTTATTAATTACTGAAATTTTCGAATATTTCTTATTATTTACGTACAAAAATTTGTTGTTCGGGAAATTTGTTGTGTTCAGCTTCACTAGACAGGCTGAAAAGAAATGGGAATAATTGACAACAAAATAAAAACACAGTTTTTCCATGACAATCGAGTTTTGCTTTTTTATGTGGTTTCTCGACAGCTTGAAAAACCCGCGTTCAGTTTCAGTTCAGTTATGAGTTCAATTGAACTTGGCGTTAAATATGCCACTAAAAAAATACTGTGTGGCTAATCGATAGCAAGGTGGCAACGCTCACAAGCAGGAATTTTACCGTTTTTTCGAATGAGTGTGTGTGTATTGGTGTTGGGCTTTGTACGTATGTGTAGTCGCCATTTTGTGTGGTGAGAAAAAAGCGCGCGAAAAGCGCGAATAGAAAGTGCTATAAATAAGAGCAGTGCCATGAAGCAATAACATAAAAGGATTGCGCGCTGTAGTATTCGTATCTCTTTGTACAAGCATTAAAATAATAATCGACGTTAGTTCAAGTCAATTTACATATATTCATCAGGTCAAGTCAAGTGTCAAGTCAATCGTCGCCAAAAAAAAAAACAGTTTCATCATGAGCAGCACACTGACCACAATTCGCAGCGTTAACGATTTCCACAAGCGCATCGATGGAGCCGAAAATAAAATCGTTGTGCTTGATTTCTATGCAACATGGTGCGGGCCATGCAAAGATATCGAGAAGCTGGTCAAATCACTGTCACGCCAATATGCGGACAAGGCGCTCTTTTTGAAGATCAACGTGGATAAGTACGATGAACTGGTCACTAAGTACAAAGTTCGCAGCATGCCGACATTTGTATTCATCAAGGGCAATCGACGATTGGGCAGCATTGTTGGTGCCGATGAACACAAGCTGGTGCACATGATGGCCAAACTGGCCAAATAAACCGTTCGTTCATGGGCAAAGAAATCTTGAGCGGCATTGGCGCAGGCGTCGATGATGCTGTTTAACAAATTGAACCAACTACATTTGTATCTATTTAGCTTTTTAATGTGTCTTAATGCAATGTCTCTTATCTTAACACTTGTTTTTGTATCGAATTCATATTGTGAACTAATTGTAAGCTATTCAAAATGTTGACCAGATTGGACTAAGAATAAATTTAATGTATTTAATATTTGACAAATTATATAACGCAGTTTTCTTTTTTGTAGTAGGCTTTTTCTTACAGTTACATACATACAGATTCAGTAAACAAAAAATCATTTTCGCTACAGCAACATTTCAAGAAAAAATCAATTCTCTCTTTTTCATTTTCATTTAGGAAGCGTACAAAATTTTCAAGTGCAATACAAAAGCGAAAAAAAGTGTGAAAAAATTAAAACAAGTCTCTCTCGTTAATTGTTGTTCTTTTTGGTAAACCAAATTCGTTGTTGATTATCGATATCGATATCAATAGATATTGTTCGGTTATTCCGATCTGCCGCCATAATGTCATATCAAATCAAGCGTACGCCATATTTCCGGCGCATATTCAACAATAGCCGTCGGAATGGACAGCTGCAGCGTTTGCGGGAGGAATACGAGCGCATACAGGAGTTCAATGATCGCACTATTGAGATGAAGATGCGCCAGGTGCGACTCAAGCGGCTGTTTCGCGAAATCGAGGATATTAACGAGTCAACGCCAAGCACATCGAATCATCATCATCATCATCATCATGCGCAAACGACGGCCATGCTGCCAATGACGCCGGAGGCCCAACAGGAGCAGCAGCGTCGATTGCGCCTCGAGGCACTCGAGCGTGCCCGCGAACTGGGCCAGGAGATGTCGCGGCGCAACGCCGAGCTCGCCGAGAATGGCACCGGTTTCTATTTGCGCAGCGAACTGCGATCCACGGCTAAAATGCGCGCTGCGGATGCGGCACGACGCGAGGCGCAGGAGCGACGCCAGCGCGCCGCCAGACGCATCAGTTATGGCAATGAACAGTCCCGTTCGAATATCAAACGTATCGCACAGCGTCGACAGCGCCAGGAGGTTATCGATTCGTTGCTGTATGCCAGCGGTAATAATCGACACACATCGATAGAATTGCAGGCGCAGGCGCAGGCGCAGGCGGCAGAGAATCAACCGCATCCGGATATCGTTAAGCGTTCGATGCTCCAGCAGCGACTGCAATATGGCAATTCGCGTTCTAGCAACAATATGATGCGCAGTCAGATGGCCGCCGCGCAGCGTGTGATGAACTGCATCTCATTGCCGGGGGGTGAGGAGCTGCTGATGAATCGGGGCATGCAATTGGAAATGGAATACCGCCAGCATTCGTCTAGAACCAACAATAACATCAACAATCGCATAGTAATCGATAATAGCATCAACGATCATATTAATCGGGATATCGATAATAATAATCGTGTCGTGCAATTGGAGATGGAATACCAGAGTTTGCGTACTTCCAGCAAAAATCAAATAAGCAATAACGACAACAAAATTAGTAATTGCAATATTTTAAATGCTGAATCGGATGTGGAGGAGATGCAAACGGCAATGTTGCCGCCAACAGAGGAGCCGGAAACACTGCACAGCTCCGACGACGACGATATGCCCACCACTAGCCAAAAGGCCTCAGCAAGGATAACAACCGATGTGGCAACCATGGCCACCACAGCCACAACAAAAGCAACAACAATAAGCGGTTTCCAATCACCGCGACCAAGTCGAATCCTAAGAGATTCGGCCTCGCTCTCGGAACGGGCTTCGGAACGCTGGCATCGCATCTCGCTAACATTGCCCTGGTTTAAGGTTATACACGATCACCCGATCCCGATCATTGCGCCCGTTGAGCAGCAGCTGCCCCACAATAGCATCAGCATCTCCATTGCCCAAGATTTGGACAACACCAACAACAACAACACAACTGCGGCAAGCGATGCTTTGGATAATTATCAAAGCTTCAGGGGACCATCATTGATGCAGGAGGATCTCATGCAGATCATGGAGTTGAACGAGACGAACGATAATGTCCCCGTGGCTCCTGTGCGTGTTGTACGTCGCACATTTGGCAATTAGGCACAACATTCCCCGTATTCCCCGGACCACCTATACTCCCCATAATCCTATTCTCTTCCTGACTGACACTCGTCACAATTAAGCGATATTCGTGAGTATGGGCAGGGTAAGTGCATCGATAACGATAACGATATACGGATAGTTTTTGGGAATTAAGGATTACGTTTACACGACGTCACCAGTGATGCCAAATATTTTTCGTAAAAGAATGATAAAACGGCCAAAAAAAACAGAGAAGAAAGCTGATAAACTAAAACAAAAAAAAACAAACAAACAGGCCAAACTGTTTTCCTATTTTTTTTAATTTAAAAGGTTAAAAGCATCTTCAATGATTTTTTTTCAGCATTTTCTCTGTCATTGAACTTCGCCCATGGTGCCTATCATCTTTAGGTATTTGCCAGGAAATTTATTCGTATGGCAGCAAGTTTTGTGTCGAAGAAGATAAAATATACACATGCATATAATTTAAAAATTTTTTTAAATAGATTACATATTTAAAAAACAAGTTTATTTAGATTTGCCTGCCTTATCAACTAATGATAAATTTTCTTAACAGGAATGAAAAAACAAAACGGAATCGGACAAATCTGACTACAATATGATGTCTGGCATTGGATAAATTGGGCAACAACAAACCAATTTTTTTTTGTATGAATATCTTTTTACCTATATTTGTTAATCGTCAAGCAACAAAGCAACTTTCTACGACGCCTGTGCCCCTTAAATGGATCCACGATTAATCGACGACCAAATGCAAATAAATCTTATGCATCCATCGTATTGTCAAATGTGTCTCATAAATTTTGCATTTATGTGGACAATTTCTATATACACATACATATATCAAATCGGGCTAGAAACTATCCATTTGCTTTCAATTGTCATTAGTTATGAAATACATTATATTGATTTGCAAAATAAATTGAAAGTCGAAAGGGAGTTTAAACTGTTATTAATTTTAATATTTTGTTCATGTGGAGATTCAAATATCCAGTAAATAACTGTATATGCATAGCGCTGCCAGATATTGAAAGCCAATTTTAGTACGATTATCGATTCTATTTTTTTTTATTATTGGCATAGAAAGTGCCATCAATTAAAAAAGTGAATGTGCAATTTTTAATAACTAATCAATAATATTCAACAGAAGTAAGTTGAAGTAAACATTTTAGATAATATTCAACTTTATTAAGAGAACATACATAGAAAGTTATTAAAAAAAATATCGCTATCGAAATGTCGCTGTCACTGCGATAACTCAGTGACAGTGTTACAGTTTAGTTTGTCCATCTCTAAGGCGGACATTTGTTTACGGCACGTGTTGAATAAAAATTCAATTCAAAAGACGATATTAATTAAAATTTAAATTTTGAACACATAAAATGGATAGCGAAGTGGACGATTATGAGCCGACCGACTCCGAGCAGGAGTACGATGAGGAGGAGCGGGAGCTATTAGACGATTTACGCAAACAGCGTAAACAGCGTGCGGAGAAGCAACAAACGGGCAAAAAAGAAGTTTTGTTATTCAGCGACAGCGATGATGATGATGATGATCATGATGAGGTGACGATGCGCGACAGCGACATCGAAGGGGCCGAGGATGATGACGGTGATCTGCCCGACACCATGAACTGGGGCACCAACAAGAAAACCTATTACAACACGGATTTCGTGGATCCCGATTACAGCAGCTACAATGCCCAGGAGGAGGACTTGGCCAAGGCCGAGGAGGAGGAGGCCAAGAAGATTCAGCTGCGCCTGGCCAAGCAGCTTAACGAGGCTGACTTTCTGCTGGACGACATGCTGGAGGAGCCAGCTAAAAAATCGAAAACCAGCAAACCAAAGGAGTTGAAAGCGACAGAAACCATCAAGGTGACCACAGATCTGGCGGGTCTTGGCCAGCGCGAGCGTCTGCAGCTGCTGCAAAAGGATTCGCCCGAATTTCTGGGCCTCACACAGGAGTTCCAGCGTCATTTGAGCGAAGTGCAACAATTGACGGCGCCCGTTCTCAACTATGTGCGGAACCATGAGGTGCCGCTGGTGCCGGCCCTGCAATTCGCCGCACTGTACCAGAACGTGCTGCTCACCTACTGCTCCAACGTGTCGTTCTATCTGCTGCTGAAGGCCAAGCGCAGCAACGTCAAGTATCATCCGGTGGTCAAACGTCTCGTGCAGCTGAAGCAGCTGAGGGATCAGTTGGCAGCGCGTTACGTGGAGCTGATACGGCCGCAACTGGAGGCGCTGTTGGAGCGCATTCAGGATGGCGATGCATTCACCGTGCTGGACGTGGCACAGCGCAAGGCCAAGTTGCAGATACTCAACAAATACAAACCAACTAAAGAACTCGAAGATGAGTTGGCTGACAATACGGATGAGGATGATGATGATGATGATGAGGAGCAGCTGGCCGATCGAGCTGAGCAGGTACAGGAGGCGGAGGAGCAGGAGGCTGACGAGGAGGAGCTCGCGCGACGCGGCATCACCTATCAAATGGCCAAGAACAAGGGTCTAACGCCGCATCGCAAGAAGGAGCTGCGCAATCCGCGCGTCAAGCATCGCGGCAAATATCGCAAGGCACTCATCCGACGCAAGGGCGCCGTGCGCAGCGTGCGCAAGGAGGTCAAGCGCTACGGCGGCGAAGTGTCCGGCATTAAGGCCACGGTCACCAAGAGTGTCAAATTCAAAACGTAGTCTATTTGCCATAGATTTAAATTTATATACACATGTATAAACCCTATTAAAAAATGTCCCATATTGATCTGTAAAGAAGCTTATGAAAACCGTATTTCTATTTGCAATCGATAACATTGAAATATCGACAAATTGATTTTTGGGTGTATGCGATTTTCGACAACTTTAACTCGATAGGTTGCTTTTTTCGACGATACATCGAGTGTGCTTAAATCGATTTTTATGAAAAATCGACATACAATCGATAATTGTAATCGTGTCAAACTAATTCACTTGAATTACATTAAATATTTAAATATCATTCGACAACTAGATTTGAGAAAGCGATTTTCAGCTAATTTAACTCGATAAGCTTATGTAAACCGTATTTCTATGGGCAATCGATAACATTGAAATATCGTACAAATCGATTTTTGGGTGTATGCGATTTTCGACAACTTTAACTCGATAGGTTGCTTTTTTCGACGATACATCGAGTGTGCTTAAATCGATTTTTATGAAAAATCGACATACAATCGATAATTGTAATCGTGTCAAACTAATTCACTTGAATTACATTAAATATTTAAATATCATTCGACAACTCGATTTATTGAGAAAGCGATATTCAGCTAATTTAACTCGATAATTTTTTTAAGCGATAAATCGAGTTGGATTATATCGATTTTTATGAAAAATTGACAACTGAATGGAGTTTGTTCATTGAAATTGAATTATATAAAATATTTAAATATCATTCGTTTAATCGATTTTTGAAAAAACCGATTTTCAGCTACTTTAACTCGATACATTATTTTTTTTGACGATATATCAACAACTTGATTTTTGTTTTGACGAATCTCGACATTGCGATTTAAAACTCGATCTATAATTGGGATTTAACTTATCTGTACCGTTTTAAATTTTAAAATGCAGACAATGTTTTTTCTCTTATATTTTTTAAATTAAATTATGCAAGTATTTTGAAATTGATTTGCTAAAACAAATACTAGACAAACTGTAGTTAATATAAACAACTTTGATTGTTTACATACAAAAAAGAACTACAATTTATTCAACACATTTTGTATGGCTTAAAATTAATACATTTATGTAGATATCAATTTAAAATACATGCAAATATGTATGTAATCTACATTTAAACAGGGCAATTGATCTTGATTAAACATTTGTGTGTGTGTGTGTGTGTTTGTGTTGGTTTTAAAATAGCTTATGAATTTGTCTATAAACATAAGTAAATCTATTCTCTGTCCTGCTTTAATTTGTGTAAATGGTGTGTATAGGTGTGTGTGTGTGTGTGTGTGTGTATTAACTCTAAATCTAGCTTAATATTTAGTTAGATTAAGTAGCAATTTGCTGCATTAACAATTCTATTCAGGGACCGTAACGATTATAATTTTTCAAATATATAAATTTTGAAATACAAGAAATTTTTTCAATTTTTATAATAAGAAATGAAAAATCAAAGTTTATAACGTATTTGCGATCCCTGGATGTTTATGAACCAATGTTTAACTTAAATATTAAAGAGCTTGCGAAAGTCATCATTTGATTTGGGTGCTGCGGATGCGGATTCGGATGCGGTTGCAGTGGTGGCTGTGGATTCATGATCATCACTAGCATTAAGTGCTTTCATGCCGCCATTGGCTAAATCGCTGGATTTGGAACCATTGGCATCTGTTGATGTTGTCGTTGTCGCTGTCGCTGCATCTTCATCCAACTCGAGCTTTTTGCGACGCTTCACCTCCAGCATGACCAGCTTTGTGGGTATGAGCGATGTGGGCATTCGACGCTTTTCCGCTTGCTTTCTTGCAAACAATCCTGTGGCTGTTCCTCCAACTGCTCCTGCTGCTGCTCCTAAACCAACTCCTGCTGCTCCCGTGGCTGCTGTTGGCGCTCCTTTGGGCGGCGGATTCGAAATGGCAACCACAATCTAGAAATAACAAAATATCAAATTGGGTTTAATGTTTAGTAATCATAATCATTAATAATTCGATTATTCTAGTCGAACTAATGATTAAATTACGATTATTTTCGGTTTTGCCCAATTATTTAACGATTATGATTACAAAAAATCAAAAATCTAATATTATTACAATTGTTCAAAAATTATCAGAAAAACTCAAAAATAATCAAAAATAATATTTTTGATTATTTGGATTATTTTTGATTTTTTTTCTGACTATTTCTGATTATAATCAAATCAATTGTGAAAATTTAAAATAAATTGATTTTTACTAAATAGTCATAAATAATCAGAAATAATCAGAAAGATTATTTTTGATTTTCTCTGATTATTTTTGAATAATTGTAATAATTTTAGATCATTTCTGATTTATTGTAATCGTAATCATTAAATAATCACAAATTTTTCAACAGTCACTGAGATTATTTCCAAAAATAATCGAATTGATTAGTAATCGTAATCGAAATTTAACAGGTACGGTCTCAGGATTCCACTTCCTGCTATACACTCACATTCTGACCGCCTATGTCGAGTCCATCGCCAGCAATGACCGCCTTCCTTGCCTGCTCCGGCTGTTCATATTCAATGTACGCAATGCCCTTAAATATTTTATTGCTGCAATACAATTAACAATTGAGAAATGTGGCAAAGTTAATGTAATATTTATGCATGACTAATTACCAGGGATTAAAACCTTAACCGAAACCGTTACCTTTAACCGGTAAAAATTAATTGATATTTAAAACCCTAACTGAAACCGCAACCGGAAATAAATGTTCATTTGACCTAAACCTTAAAGCCGAAACTCTGTAAACCGAAATAACCGTTTAGTAACCGTTTCATTTATAAGGGTTAATTTCGGTTTTTCATACATCCAAAAAAAAAAAAAATTTTCAATTTTTATTTCCCATTTTTATAATACAAATTGCAAAAGGTTTATTTTTAATTGTTTTTTATTTTAAATTGCCAATAAGAGTTATGGTGTAACTTTTAAATACAATTTTAAAAGCATGTGTTATTTTAAATTTGAACGGTTTCGATTTTTCCGACTCATAAGCAGGGATTAAAACCGAAACGAATATCGGTTTCAGTTACGGTTTCGGTTATGATCGGATTAAGGTTTTCGGTTATAGGTTACGCAAAATCTTTGAATAAAGGTTTCGTAACGGTGAACCGGTTTTCATATGTTTCGGTTTTGAAATACCGGTATGGTTTCGGTTCACAAAAAAAAAATTTCTTTGTAAAAATATAAATATATTAACAATATAATAATAATTAAAAAGGCATAACTTTTTTAATGTTTCATTCAATTAATACAAAAAATACAGTCGGTAAAAATAAAAACAGTTCAAAATTTTTCGTTTTAAATTATTTTAAACTTGTTTTTTAAATTTTTATAACAAAAATTAATAATAAAACATGCTTTTAAAATTGTATTTTAAAGTTATACCATAACTCTTTTTTGCATTTTTAAAAATATCAATTAAAAATAAACCTTTTTTTTTATTTATATTATAAAAATTTTAAATAAAAATTTATTTTAAGATGTATGAAAAACCGAAATTAACCCTTATAAATGAAACGGTTACTTAACGGGTATTTCGGTTTACAGAGTTTCGGTTTAAAGGTTTCGGTCAAATGAAAATTTTTTTTTTCGGTTACGGTTTCGGTTAAGGTTTCAAATTTCAATCGGGTTTTACCGGTTAAAGGTTACGGTTTCGGTGAGGGTTTTAATCCCTGCTCATAAGTCTCGTTTGCGATCTCTGATATTTTTTGTTATTAGTTTTGTATTTTATTTTTGATTTTCATTTGTATTTTTCATTTTAATTTTCTTGAATTTTTATTTGTGGCATTCATGATCGAATTTTCAAAGCATTGAAAAAGCGCAAATAAAATAAATTTGTTAAACGAAATATTAAAATTGTTCAAATGCAACTAAACTACATCAAACTGAAGAATATGTGAAATAGATGTGTGAATGAAACATTAAGAAAGTAATGCCTTTTTAATTATCATTATTATATTATTAATATAATTATATTTTTGCAAAGAAATTAATTTTTTGTGAACAGAAACCATACCGGTATTTCAAAACGGAAACATAAAAAAACCGGTTCAGCGTTACGAAACCTTTATTCAAGGATTTTGCGTAACCGATAACCGAAAACCCAAAAATGAAACCGATATTCGTATCGGTTTTAATGCCTGCTAATTTCAGATCGAATTAAAAAAATAGTTACTCACTGTCTGTAGACCAAACGCACATCCTTGATGGTGCCAAATGCTTGGAATGCCTCCGTTAGATCCTCCTTGGTGCATTGAGCATACAGATTCTTGATAAATATCTTGTTCACCTCCAAGTGTGCTGTGCCAAAATGAACATGGAGTGTGATTATAAGTCAACAAACAAACAATTCAGATTCAGTTGTAGATGTAGATTAACTAACGTGAGTACTTAAAATTAGGCTCTTTGGGCTCATCATCAATGTCAGCTGCCGGTTTCGATTTCGGTTTCGGTTTCTGTTTCTGGCCTTGTGTCGTCATCATCTTCTTTGCTGTTGGCGGCAGTTGCTTCTTGTTCCTTGGCTCAAACTCCCTTTTCATACTCTGCATTGGTTTCTTCGTTAAATGCTGCTTGCGACCAGATCTATCCTGGAATTGCGACTGCGTCTGTTGTTGTTGCTGTTGCTGCTGTCCTCTCCTGCCTTGGGCATATGTTGTTGGACGCTGAGAACGTCCTCCTGCTGCCCCTGGCACAAAGCCGCTCTCGTGGACTTGGCTCTGGATTCGCTCGCAATATGTTTGGCAATCGGCAATCGTGTCGCTGGTGCCAAAGCAGCGCTCATAGCGACGATACAAATCGGTTATAGCCTCAACATTCTGTGCCGTGCCGTTGAGCGCACTTAGAGCCTGCTGGAGAACAGTTCGCATCTTGCGTCCGGCATTATATTCGCTCTCCATCTGGGCATAGGCCAACCACAGGTGACTCCTATCGCTGCTGCCCGGATAACCTACGGATAACAGATTACAAATTACAAATTTCTGGTTTCGATTAAACAAAATCAAGTGCAGCATACTGAATATCTCCGACCAGATGGCGGCGCCACCGCTGGGACTCTTCAGCTGGGCATACTCGACCAGCGCCCAGAGCTGGAGCACCTCGTAGCCAGTGTCCGCCAGTTCGCCGTACTGCTCGGACAAGCGATCCCACACGTGCCGAAAGGCAGCGCGTAATCCATTGACCTGACCGAGAGAGATGATGAAGTTGAAACATGAGTTACATTTTTGAATACGATATTATTGCTACCTCATACGAATTCCGAAACTTTTTTAAGGCATTTTAAAAAAGAAGGAAAAAAAACAAAAATAAAATTTTAGGAATCCAAAATTGGAAAGAAAATATTAGGAATCATAAATAAGAAATAACATCTAAGATAAATATTCAGAGTACAAAAACAAGTGGGAAAGGCTATAGTCGAGCTCCCGACTATAGGATACCCGTTACTTACATAAATAAATTTAAAATTTTGTATTGCATGCTTTTAGGCACTTATATTGCTTAAAAGCTTTACCACCATTACCACCTTTCTATTTGTCCGATCTTGTTATGATTTAATAAGTTGATGGGTAATAATAGTGGCTAACGGTAATGAGTTAAAAAATCCTAATATCTTGAAAACTATGCGTGTGGTGGCTTTACGCGATTTACGGGGGCGGAAAGGGGCGTGGCAAAATTTTGAAACAAACTTGATCTGCGTGGGGTTTATAGAAATCTGTATGCCAAATTTGGTGGCTCTAGCTCTTATAGTCTCTGAGAGCTAGGCGCTCACACAGACGGACATGGCTATATCGACTCGGCTGTAGATGCTGATCAAGAATATATATACTTTATAGGGTCGGAGATGCTTCCTTCTCCCTGTTACATACATTGCAACGAATACAATATCCCCTTTTACTTATTTTTATAAGTAACGGGTATAATTAGGAAAACAAAATTAGGAAAATTAGGAAAAACAAAATGGGAAAAGTACCTTTGGTTTTCCTGTCATTGGAGATAGGCCCGAAAAAAAAAACAATCAAACGGGGGTGTCACACAAATCGCTTTCCCTGGAATTTCACTTAAATTTCATACAAATTTAAATGAAATTTAAGCAAAAGCGATTTCTGTGGCCCCCTTAGAAAATATGAAAGAGTGGACAACCGTCTTAAACCGTCTTAAATTAAAAATCGCGCGATTTTTAATCATATATTTTTGATTTGGGCTTTTTCTAATATTTGTTTTCCAAATTTTTGTTTTCCCATTTTTTGTCTTCTCAATTTTTGTTTTTCCAATTTTCGGATTCCCAATTTTGGATTCCTAATTTTTCGATTGCTAATTTTGAATTCCTAATTTGTTTTCCCGCATTTTCGTATACTGAGTAGTATCTTTCGACATTCGTATATAGAATCTTATTAATATTTTTGTGTCCTTCACCTGCTGCTCATCCTCGACGTTGGTGTTGCGCACACGATAGGCCAAATAGTCGAGCTGCAGTTCCACAGTCATTTCCATGTAGCGTTCAATGCGATTGAAGTGACGACTCAGCTCCTCGTCGATCCGCTCCAGGCTGAATTGCTCCAGTTCCATCAACTGCAGAAACTTGTGATTCAGCTGAACACTTGGCTTTGCCAGCAATCCACGTTTGATGATCCCCAATGGTGTACAACTTAAGTAACCATCGCTGACCAGAGTGTAATTCTGATTCAGATCTGTCGTCTTCTGCATATAGGCCAAGTAATCCAGCCAGAGGCCGCTATCTGACGGATATTTGGCCAAGCAACGTTCGTAGATTAATTTGGCCATTGTCATTTTGATCTTGCTGTCCAGTGTCGTTAAGGTGTCGATCCTTAGCAGGAACATCTCCTGCAAATATGACGTGTTCTCTGTGCTGTTCCTTAGCTTCTGCTTGAACTCATCGATCAGCTGTTGAATCTCCTGCAATTGTTCCTCATTGCAATTCCATGTGACGCACTGCGTACTCAACATTCTCCACTTGCTCCGCTTGATCCCCGCTGAGCTTTGCACGCGACTTGGCAATGAAATCGACACGTTCAATGCCATAATCAGCCAGCAAGTTGGCCCACATCTCTGCATCCACAAGATTCACAAGTGGTTGCTCCTCCAAATAGTTCTTTACTATAAACTCAGCAAGTTGTTCATCTAAGCGGAAGAGAGGGAGAGAAAAATGTTAGAAATAATGTAGAATGTGATTCCATATGATTAAGTAATACTAAGGATACCAAAATTTGGACATCAAATTTGGAAATTATAAATAGGGATTCCAAAATTAGGAATAAAACATTAGGAACAAACAAATTTGAAAGACAAAAATTCGGAATACAAAATTAGGAAACAAAAATTTTAAAGACAAAAATGAGGAATAATTTTATTAGGAATAAAAAAAATTAGAATCAAACCAATTTGAAAGACAAAAATTAGGAACAATTTTATTCGGAATAAAAAATAAGGAACAAACAAATTTGAAAGACAAAAATTCGGAATACAAAATTAGAAAACAAAAAATTGAAAGCCAAATGAGGAATAATTTTATTAGGAATACAAAAATTAGGATCAAACCAATTTGAAAGACAAAAATTAAGAATAATTTGAAATAGTTAGGAATAAGTTTCTTTCGTGGATTGTTTCTTTGGACCTCTTTCCGAAATAATTAAAAAAAAATCCTTATATTGCGTGTTCCAAATTTTTGTTGTTTTCTAAATTTTTGTACTTTATGTATAATGTATATTTTGCTGAATGATTGCGATTTTTCATAGAAATATGTTTAATCTTAGCTTTTCTCAATTTTTGTCTTCCAAAAATGTTTTTTTTTTTTGTTTACTAATTTGTGTACTTTAAATATGTATTTTTCTCTAGCTGAATTTCCTAATTTATATTTTCACTTTTTTTTTCAATTTTTTTGGTTTCTATTCATTTCTCTTTGTTTTTGTTTTGATTAATAAAAAAAATATTCGTGTTCGGAACTCGTGTATGAGGGAGATAGCAATACATGGGGTATGGGGAGGAGTAGTAGTGTTGTAAAATTACCATAGTAGCTGCTTAGCGCCAAGCGGCATTTGCTTTGGAATTTCTGCTGCTCCAGCGGCGTCTGTGTCACCACTTTCAGTGTCTTCAAATATCTGAGCCAAATGTGCGATGGTATTGTGGCATATTTCTCAAACTCACCGATGGCCACATCGATTTTCTCAAACACATTCAATTTGCTGCAAATTGCGAATTATTTGTTAATTAGATAAGGGATTTATATACTTAATTGCTGGAAAGACTGGAAAGACACTTACAATGCTGTGTGGCAGAGTTGCATGTACAGTTTGTGTTCTTTGTAGGGCATCGCCAGTATTGTTTGAAATTCATCTTCGAGCCTTTCGTCATTGTGTGATTCACTGCTATCACTAACTGAGTTAATAATACTAATATCACTGTCCGAATCTAAATCTGGTTCACTGCCGCTCTCCACATCCCCATCCTCCTCCTCCTCCTCCACCTCCTTACTGCCGTTGCTGGAATCTGAGCTGATTTCGATTGGTTGCTCGTTCACGATGTTGTCCTCTTGACCGTCACCAGCTGGATGGTTTTTCTGCAAATGAACTCATGTAATTAAACATCGATGCATCGGGCATGCAACTTGTGTCTTAACTTACATTAGATCCACTGTCCATATTTAGAAAAACAAATTAATTGAGTATGTTATAGAAAATACAAATTAAAATTGCTTTTTTTTTCATGCAAAATAAACGCAAATGACAACTAAAGATGAACTTTGCGCGTGAAAACAACACCGATAGAAATTAAAATCTATCGATAGTCGCATGCACTTGAGATGGACGATATTTAATTCACTGCGACAAGTTACAAATACTAATCGATAGCACGTATCGCCCTTTTACAGCACTGCACCGATTTCCCACGTGCAGTTGCCGCTCTTGTTGTTCTTTTTTTTTATCCGCTGTTTCAATTTGTTAAAAATGTTTTTTAAACCAGAACTCGAAGATAATAAAGATGTGAGTAAATCGTTGTGTAAAATGAATTTATGCTAAAACACAATGTACTTTGCAGAAGAACATTACACAAGCGACAATATTCAGAAAGGGCAAAGACAACAACAATGTCATTGAAGTGCCACAGACTTCCAAGGCCTACAAACGGGAGTTCCTGGAAGAGACGGATCAAATTGAGGTCTCCAAGAATCTGTTTGACAGCGAATGCGCCGCGGAGTTGGAGAACTTTGATGTCGCCGTCCATGAAGCCTGGATGCTGCAGGGTCCCAAGGGAATGGATCTGAGTGCGTTGTTGTCCCGCAAACGGATTAAAATGCCCGGTCGTCGCTATGTGGACAATCTTCAAGTGCGCTCCACACATTTTGCCGAGCCGTCAAATCAGTCCGTTGGCTTTGTGAATGCAAAGGGAAAATATACATTGCGTCGGATGCCACTGGCCGGACATATGATCGTCAGCAAGCGTCTTAATATGGAGAAGCCCAGCGCTGAGGATGACAATGCCGATAACGATATCGATGCCGATAAATGCGATGCATTTCCAAAACAATGTAAACCACAAAAATTCCGGTTGCCAGTTCGTCATCCGTTCTTTGGACGGAACTTCAAGGAGCGCATCGAGTTAAACAAGAAGACATCGAAGCGGCTGCGACATGCGCAAAAGAAGAGCGCCGAGGCGACCATCAATTCACGCACGACATCCAACTATTATAGCATACGCAGCAAGATGTTGCTCACCACACAGACGCTGGAGCAAAAGGAGCACGATATTCGTCAATCTGTCCTAACGGGCGTCTCGCCAAAATTCATGATTAATGGCGCCCATCCAAACTATGTGGATCTCACAAACAATGCCGACGACGATGATCAGGAGGAGGAGGAGAAACAGGTTCCATCGAAGCAACGCAAACGTAAAGCCAATGGCGTGAATAAATCAGTAACCAACGGCGATGCGATTGACGTCGATGATGATCAACAGGTCCAGGAATCCAGCAAAAAAAAGAAGAAGCGTAAAACTGAAGAGGCGGCGACTTAAAACAACAAATCGCCTTCAACATAGTCTAGAAAAACACAAATTTTCGCTTTAGTTTAATATGTTTAATTAAAGAATATACAATTATTATATTAATTGTTTTATTCCATTTTTTAATTTAAATAAAAATTTAACAAAATTCCAATTCACTTATTCATTCAAATTAATTGTTAAATTAACTAATTATGAGCTCACAATTTAAATTGCGCGCCATGGCCATGGTTAGGTTGTTGGGCAAATCTATCGTTATCGACAAGTGTTGTTCAGTCTTGAAAAGGTCTGCACTTAATTTATCGAATCAGCTGTTCGCTTACTTCCAAGCAGAGTTGCCAGTTGTTGAGCGCCCGCATGAGCTAAATTCTGAGTAAAAATTAGCAAAAGTACAAAAGAAATTTCTTTTTACAATATTCATCTGAGTGAAAACGTATTTCACCTCCGCATTTGACCACGACTCTAAAATATGCTAGATTTATGGCCATAAGCTATTTGCAAATTTGAAAAGATATCCCATTTTCAAAGATGCTAGATCTAGCCTGAAATACGCTTATCTGGCAGCACTGCTTACAAGTTATCACTTTGCCGATTAGCGATAGCTATTTTTGACATAAAATGAGTGTGCAAGCTGAAATAAGAAATCAAACATAATTGATAAATATTAATTGGATACATTAATATGGATACACTCAACGATGATTGTCAATTGCTCATTATAAAGTATTTAGACTTGGAACAACAGTTTGCGCTATTCGATGCAACCAACGAGGAAGAGACAACAAAAACAAATCGCATAAGCTCAAATCTGCGCTACACTTGGCGAAATCAACGGAGCTTTTCTTTAAATGTTGAGCTTTTTGATAAGAGATCAAAACTGATGCATGATTTTGTGTCCAGCATAAGTGAAACGGTGCAGCACTTGAAGCTATACGATGTCACAGGGGATATTTTAAAATGTTGGACGCATTACAAGTTTCCGGAAATGAGAACATTGGAGTACACACTGTTTTATTCCGGTCGCGATAATGAATTCTCTACGGAGTCGGAACTAGTCATTGAATTGATGGCAGAGCTCTTTCCAGGGCTGCTTACTATGAAGCCTGACGGGAAATTTGATTTGATCCACTTGAGAAATTGGATGCATTTGCGAAAACTGGACATGTGCCAATTTTATCCGATTGAGCGAACATTTGAATCTGACCAAGGCGGAAAAGGTGGATTACAAATGCTGGAAGATCTGATCATTTATACGGAAGACTTTAGCGAAGATCAATTTGAAAGTTTAGTGACTTTGCCTAAACTACGAAAATTAACCTTGCGAGACTTGGAATACACTAGCTTAACCCGTATAATTGAGATGCGTGCTAAGAACATTGAGGAAATCGTTTTAAACTGTTTATACTTTTTCGAATTATCGGATATACGAAAATTGGTCAACTTGCGTCAAGTGACCTTAATGAATTTGAATTTCGATGATGATGTTATCACAAGTGATGATTTTAAAAAATTATTTGGGAGTTTACCTTTACTGGAACGTCTCGATTTGATCTACTCGAAGATTTGGTGCTCGGAAATTGAACTCTGGCAATTTGTCGACTGTTGTCCATCTCTCAAGATCTTAAACATATCGATCATGGACATGGACGAAGAGTCTTTTAATTCCTCAAACAGGCGTACCATGGAAACGGTTCTGAATAAGCGTTCCAGCCCTCTTACTTTATATTCGCGTTTCTCTGGCGAAATCGAGAGAAGAATTCGCTCATGCTTCAAGCATCCAAAGTTAAAGGTCTCCTTTGAGCCCTTGGAGATGAATTACAGCCATAGGATTGAAGCTCAATTATATTTTTACCCTTTGTCCGATGTCACCTAACGAAGAGAAATTTACTTTTGAATGCTTAAATATTGAAAGTATTCATACAAAACAAAAAATAATGTAAATATATTAATAATTAATTATTTTTAAAAAAATGATTATAAAACAACCTGTTTTTTAATAATAATTTATGTAAAAAATTTAATATTGTTCGTTACAGAATTGGATATCAGATATGTTTTCGTCACTAGACTTTTACCTCGTAGAGGTTTTTATTTAAGAAGTGTAAAATATACATTGTTAAGAGTAAACAAAGAAAACATGATAACAAGTAACAGTTAAAAAAAAAGTATAAAATAACTATTTCAAATATGTGGGCGCACTGGAGCCCATATAATGATAAAGATCACCCAAAGTGGAACGGACTAGTTTCGCTTTTATGGTCGCTCGATTCAGACGCTTATAGGCCTCAAATCGATGGCAGCCGCCGAAGCTGAAATAATAATTGCCGCCTTTGCTGCCCGTTATCCACAAGATATCCACAGGCGGCACATCGTCCTCACCAGTTTCAGCCTGAAAGTCACCAAAGAAAAGAGAGAGTTGAAGTGCAAGACGAGTAAAGTAAACAAGTATTTGCATTAAATATGTACAGTGGCTCACAGCTTATTTCAACCAGCACATCTACTTTATTCAAAAGCTTCAATTACAACTAGCTAAAATACAAACCTTATCAAAAATATTTACAGAAAACTAAATTTATATTAACTCATAGTTTGAAAATATAAAAAATTAATTGAAAATTTTTGAGTTTGTGTATAAATTAACTTTTATCGTCGATTTTAAAAAAAAAAAAAGTTTTTATTACAAAAAGTTACTCTAATCAATTCTTATAGTGACTGCAAAAAAACATGTTCAAAAATCTTTTTTCTAGTACTTTTTATGATTTTTTGTATGGGATGATCTCAGAAAAATTTTGCATGAAAAGGAGGAAAAAGTGGCTAAATTTGTAATTTTTAGCAATTTTCAAAAAAGTTATAAAAAAAAAAAGCTAGCTACTACTTTATTTAGTTGTAATTGAAGCTTTTGATTAAAAATGCTTTGCTATTGCTATTTTGTTTTTCATGTAAATATTTTATTATTGTATTAGTTTCTTATAAATTTTAGATAAAACAAACAAATTTTAAAAATAAAAATCCTGTTTTTTTTTATGTGTCAAAACAATTGCTTGACACACTGTACTGTACTTACTTCGATGGTGTCCATAAGTGATTGAACTTTCTGCTCGTCTAGCACGGATGGTATTGGTCGCTTTATCACTGACATGGGCACATTATGCACCTCGGAAATTCCAGCCGAATGAATTGTGGTGTCCATTTCTGAGCTATCACTGTTGTTGTTGTTGCCTAGCATCGTAGTTATAGTAAGTAAATACAATAAAGTGTAATAATAACAATTGGGAAATTAACCAATGTTGAGAAATTTCGCACTGACACGCAGTGACATTCCATGCAAATACCGCCGTTTATAAGGCAGCTAAACCGGATTTCACTAAAGTTATTTAAGGTTGCATTTTTTATTTCAAATGCTGATAGCTACCAGTTAATTCTGTTTTTTTCAGTATATGACATATCGCAGATATGATTATTAAATACACTTCAAATCGATAAGCATTTTTATTACAAATTAAAGCGACTTTAATTTATATTTGTTAAATCGTTTTACTGTTGCCAGAATTTTGACTGTTAAAACTAGATTTTTGAAAATGTTATAAAAAAAATGGGGAAAAAAAACAAAAACAAAATGTCAACAGTAAATCATTTATCACGTTAAAGCTGTCATAAAAACTTAGTAAACAAAAATTAGCTGATGCCGGCGTTGCCACCCCATTTTGTTGTTGCTTACCGAACTTCGCTCTTGTTGTTTTTGTTGCTTCAACGGTTCCCTTTGTGTGAAACTGCAGATAGTTGGATCCGTTAGACGAAGGCAGAAGAAGACTAGGAGCTGTGAGGCGTCTGCTCGATGGCAATATGAAATGCCTAATGAAGTTCATAACTCGACAGCAGCCAACAATTGGACGCAATTCCAAATCGAAACAATCCAAACTTGTTTTTATGTGTAGCTTGTTGTATTTTTACCGCTATGTCTCTGTGTGTGTGTGTGCGTGCTTTGCGTAGTACAATGTTGTGCTGCAGTCCGCACTACGCACACACATACAGTTGTACATACTTGTTGCTTGTTTCTTTACTTTGTATTTTTGCGTACATATGTACATATATTGTTTTTTTTTTTTTGCATAATCAACAATCTTGTTGGACCGCAGGCCCCGCCAATTGCACTCATAAACAAAAGCAAAGAAACAACAACAATGTGATAAACGCAAATGAAAACGAAATTCTAATTCAGTACATTGTTCTTACTAGGCTTGGTTTGCCATACATACAGACACACTCACATATGCATGCAATCTTAGTACACACATATACATACATACATATATATTGCTATTTTTGATTAGCTTTGCACACAGCGTTGTTGCTACTTATCAGAAGATAAAGATGAATATAAACAAAAAGCTGATGATTGTGGGGGAGCAAAGTGTGCGAAATTTATTTAACGTTCCTTTCATTTTGCAATTGTTTTTTTCTCTTTGCACTCAATTTGTTTATAATTCGTTTGCGGCAACGCTTTTAACATTGGGCGCCATGTTGTACGTTGCCCAGCACTGGTCAAGATTCAAATTTGAATTAAAATTCAAATCGACAATCGACAGCTGTAATCGAATCAAGATTATGGGTATTCCCCAAGGTCATCATGAAGTTTGGCACTAACAAAAAAAATGGGCCAAGGCGAAAGTCAGAAGAAGAAGAATCAAGTTATTCCCCTTTGACAATGAATCAGCCAGCAAAATGAAACAGTTGAAAATTAGAATTTTGTTTATTCTATTATCGTAACTGTATCTCTTTTAGTGTGCAAGATTGCAAACAATCTTCAATTAACCATTACAACATGTTCAACAAGGCCAATAACAAATAACAAGGCAAATTCTAAGCAATTTCTCGACGGTTTTCGATTTTTTTGGAATTTGCGCCAAATCAACAAAAAGGTAACCGACAGCGGAAATTGATCAACAGTTTCTTTTTGGCAGCATTCTCAATAACCTCGTAGGAAAGGAGGTTTCCTTTTTTTGTATTTAACCAATAACGATGCATATTAGTTTAGTGAAAACTATTGTTTTGATAAGTAGCCTGATTATAGTGCAGATCGATGGCATACAAGGTGAATCATTGTGAATACAATAAACCTCTGAATTTCGAAAATTAAATAAATATAATATGGCAGGCTGAACTCATCACCATCAATCATGGTGCCTAAGTTCGTCACCTTGTAATGAATTCCACCTTGCATTGCATTTATCGATAACTAACTCGATAAATACTCTTTCCGTTTTGCAGATGCCAATGGCAAACGAATTGTGAGCAAATATGAGAGCATCAGTCAATTATATCCACAGCTGTCGTCGACGAGCGAATCCTCGCAATGGCGACAAGGAGAGAAGAATCTGCAGCATCCCTGCAAGCGGGACTGTGTGGAGCAGCAACCGATGACATGCTATTATTATATGGTCGTGCATTACGACGACACGATGTCCGACATCTGCAAGCGATATTTGCAATCGAAGTATCGCTTCAAGCTGAACGGCAGGGAGTATATCGATAGCTTCAAATTGGCAGAGTTGGAGCCAACAACGGATGACTGCAAATATGCGGATGGCCTTGAATCCTCGATCATGGTGGTAAACGGCAAATTGCCGGGCCAATCGATCGAGGTGTGCTATGGCGACACCATCGTGGCGGATATCATCAACAGCCTGCACGAGACGACAACGATCCATTGGCATGGCATTCACCAAAAGTCCACGCCCCACATGGATGGCGTGCCCCATGTCACCCAGTATCCCATTGAGCCCGGCCAGGCATTCCGTTATCGGTTCGAGGTGGATCACGCCGGCACCAATTGGTGGCACAGTCACACCGAGCATCAGCGCGCCTTTGGACTCGCTGGTCCGTTAATTGTACGGCAACCAAAGAAAATGAATCCCCATTCGCATCTCTATGACTTTGACATGTCCGAGCATATCATCATGATACAGGATTGGGTGCACAATTTCGACGAAAGCATTGCCGAAAACATACTGATCAATGGACGTGGTCGCAACATGAAGAAGGACTCCAAGTCGAAGCCAACGCTCTATGCCACATTTAAGGTTATTCGTGGCGGCCGCTATCGATTCCGTGCCATCTTCAATGGTGAGTCCGATTTCCGATAACAATACCAATAATACTAAATTGTGGGGAAACAATTTGAAAACCTTTACTTACTAAATAGACAATCTAAATGAGGATACCAAAAATAGAAAAAATTTATTTTCGAAAATTTCGATTATACATATTAGAAAGGAAAACATTTGGAAAAATCGAAATAAAAATTATTTTATTTTAAAAAAATTCCTAATTTTTTGACTCTGAATGTTTTTTCTAAATGTATAAATGGTCTAGTTTTTTGTTTTCTTTTTATAAATTAAACTATAATACTTTTTTTTTTTTTTTATATATATGTAGGGAATTCATGCATTATTTATATCGCTGTTAACGGCTATCGATATTTGCAGGCGTGTCCAACTGTCCCGTTAGCATGAGCATCGATAACCATGACCTGATTGTGATCGCCAGCGATGGCAACGACATTGAGCCCGTCGAGGTGCAGAAGATAATGTTCCATGGCGCTGAGAGATATGATTTCGTGCTGCATGCCAATCAGGATGTGGCCAATTATTGGATACGCATTAAGGGCTACAGTTTCTGTGCCAAGAATCAGCTGCATCAGGAGGCGGTGTTGCATTACCAGGATGCCGATGGCCGGGCTCTGGACACGCACACGCTGAGCTATGCCTACGATGCGCCCGGACTGATGCTGAATGAGCTGGGCGATGATGTGGGCGGGAATAGCGATCAGAGCATCTCGCTGGTCAGCTTGAATGCCCGTCATATGGAAGCCGCCGCCGCTTTTCAACCGTCGCCGTCTCTCACGTATTACACGAGCATGAATGCCTTGGAGCTGCGCGGCGAGGAGACGGGCTTCCGCTTCCAGATGGATGACATTACGTTTAGCATGCCAAAGTTATCGTTCCTGCAGACGCGCAATCTGGGCATTGGCCAATTCTTCTGCAATCGCACACAGCAAGCGTCGCTGGGTTTCAACTGCAAGAGTCGTCATTGCAAGTGCTCCAATGTCATCCATGTGCCGGCCCATAAGAATGTCGAATTTGTCATATCCAGCAAGTCAAATACCCCGCATCCCATTCACCTGCACGGTTACACGTTCCGTGTGGTCGGCATGGGTGTGCTCGGCGAGACGGATCGGGCAGATCGAGGAAATCGACAAGCGGACGCCTCTGCCACGTCGTGGGGGACGCGGTGCACCGCTGAAGGATTCGGTACAGGTGCCCGCCTACGGCTACACCATCATCCAGTTCAATTCAAACAGTCCCGGCTATTGGATGTTCCATTGTCACATATCGCCGCATTCCGAGAATGGCATGGCCGCCGTTGTGCGCGTCGGCGAGGATATCGAAATGAAAATGTGCCCCGTCAGCAATTGTGGGCTCTGTAGCTCGGTGACGTAAACGTAAATGCCATACACTTAACTAATAAATATTTAAAATATATGCATGCAATCAAACTGAAAATTAATAAAAAAAAAAAAAATGCCGTGCTCAGTTTGAATTTGAATTTGCCGGCACCAGTGTGGCTCAATAAGTTAAACGATAACAATATGCAATGAACGAATCGATATACGCATAAGCGAATTGTATCGATGCTGCAATAAGAAAAATATCGATTTGAAACTCACTCGATTCGTGAGACAAGCAGGTGTAAGTGGGAGGGCCCAAATTAAAATATTTATTTAAAAAAAAAAATGTTTTTGTCACTACATTTTTACCTCTTTCATAAAGAGGTGGTTTTTAGCAGATTAATAATTAACTTATTATTAACCAATGCAAACGATATTTATAAAAATCAAAATGTAAACATTGCGCGCACTCAAATTTTGAATTTATTGCCTCCTGCAGCAGTGTTATCGTAATTATCGTCAAGCACGTGCGCTAATTAATCGATATTGATAGGCACGATAGGCAGCTGTTCAGTGTAAACATTGAGTTTGTTATTGTACTCACATATGTTGTATATATTCACATAATGTCCGCGACGAGAACATGTGAGAAAATGAAGCCGGCAAGCGACACGGACTCGGACTCGGACGAGGAAAATGAGGCACAGATGCGACAATTTCTAGAGGCGGCCGATCACACGCTGCTCACAAACGCCATGTTCCAAAGACAACCGCAATCGACGTCGCCGTCGTCGTTGCCTAAAGAGATTCCGTCGCCGGCTGCTGCATCACAACAACAACAAGAGCTGCCCAGAAGCGAGCGTTATCTAGACCCGGAGCAAAGGACAAGTGCGGATGATCTGCAGATTAGCGAACATATGCAAACGCACATTTGGCGCAAACTCAGCGCAATTATCCAAAATCAAATTGAGTTCTGTGAGCCGCAATCACAGCAGAAGGGGGAGGAGGAGGAGGAGGCCATTAGCCAGGTGAAACTGGTGGCCAATGCCGATTGCTACATATCCAACGAAATCAAGCCGGAAAAGCTGCCACAAAAGAAGCCCACAATCAAGAGACGCCAGTTGGAGTCGGAGTTGGAGCAACCAGATCGATCCACACTGTCTTCAATTGCCGTCAGCGGCGAGTCCATACTCCATGGGAAGGACATGAAATGCTGGGCACAACGCAAGGCGCGCAATCATAAATTGTTCGCGTACAAAGCCTGTGACCAAGGCCAAGGCCACAAACTGCTCGCGATCGAGCCGACAAACGAATTCTCTGCGCGGCGTCGCAAAAACAAATGGAACGAATCAAAAATATGCCAAAAAAAAAACATAAATAAATAAAAATCAAAACAAAACTGATCAGCTGAACGATTTATTTTAGTGATTTAAAAAAACATCGAGCTTCGATGTTTATTCTGCGATATTTCTCGATGCTTTCCGATGTTTTTGTTGATGCCGATTTATCGATGTTGCATGGCGATGCATCGATGGTTTGCAAAACATCGGCTGCCGCACTTTCAACACGTCATTTTCGCCGGTCTGACAATGAGTTGAAAGTAATTTGGGCAGCGTTTGCAATGCCTAAGTGAGTAAATTTATTTAAATTGGTCAGAGATACTATAGCTACAAGAAGGCTTACATATGTCTTTTCAAAGTTCTCATCAAAAAGACCTCTTGTACTTTTAAGATAAAAACTGTTTAAAACTTTAAAACTGCTATGAAAGCATACGTTTTTAAGAGAAAATGAGCTTCATAATTCTAAGAAATTCTAGTTTTCTTCCAAAAATGGTATGGTTTTCAAACATTAGACATACATCGATGAATCGCTTTTCGACCCGATGTATCAACCAACATCGATGATAAATTTTGAAAACATCGATGAGCATCGACATCGATGTTTCCACTCAAATTTACATCACTAATTTATTTCATGAACGACTAAATAATTTCGCGTTCATTTGCACTAATGCCGAGCGATGATTAACATTTTTCGATATTAAAGATAAGAGCGTTTATCAGATGGATACACTCCACCATAAATAGCCTACTGCTCATAATAAACAAATCATATTTACCAAAACAATTAAACCTATTCGAAGCAACCACAAATCCTTTAAAGTTTGCATATCGATACTGATCATGCAACTATCGATATATATTGGCAGATGCTGTGTGCAACCCTGTGAAGTGAAGCGTGTGTCTTTGTTTTCCCGTTGTTTGAAATTTGTGGCGACGCGAGTTTAGTTTAATAATAGTATGGATATATTGAACAATAATGATTTAATCAAACTAAATATGGACGACATGAATATTTGCAATGATAATGTAGATAACTGCGCAGATATATTTGGTATGTACCTGGTTTTTGAGTTAACAAACAAACAAAATAAAGAATGCGCCATTTTAGCAACAGCAGCGGCAGCAGCAGAAAACAAGGAAAACATTCAAAGTGAAGCCATTGCACTCAATTGGAATAATGGTTCAGCAGCTGCACAGGAACAGACGTCCTTCCAGGCCAGCGTTCCATTCAAGCCTCAACTGAAGGAGGAATTTGTCCAACTCGAAAAGGAAGCTTTAAATAGTTCCGATCAAAATGTAAATGAATATGAAGATATATTTGGTATGTTTTTGAGTTAAAAAAAAGAAAAATACAAATAATGCAAAAACTGCCCTATTTTAGCTATCAAGCAGGAAAACATGGAAAGTGATGCCATACCTTTGAGTTGGAATAATGCAGATTATGATGATAGGGAGGACTTTGATTTAAAGCCGAAACTGAAAATGTGTTGGTCAATTTGTGGCAGCAAAGACGGCGACGGCGATCGAAACAATGATGCGTTGATTGCTTCGGCACCAAAAGCGTACACCTATCAGGAGGTTTATCAGAGCCGCAAGGAAAAAGCACTACAACAAAAAGCGATGGAGGAGCGCAAAGCGCGGGAATTTCACAGCAGACCGGTCCCAAATTTTAAGGCACTGCACAAACATTTGGAGGAAATGAAAGTCGTGCACAAAATCACAGTGCCCGTAACCCCGGAGACCGTTAAACATTCAATTGCCGATCGAGAACGGCGCAAGCGCAAGGAGCAGCAACAACAACAGGTTGGTGCATTTAAATCAAAACATTTAAATACAAATGGCGGGAGCTTAAAGTTTATGCAGGCAACTCAAAGCGAACAAACCGATGACGGTGTTGCCCGATTGCCGCGCAAAACAAACAAATTGGAGATGCGGCCATTTCACTTGCGTGCCGATCAGCGAGTGCGCGAGCGACGGGAATTCGATGCTGCAGTTCAGCACAATATGGCCCAAAAAATAAAAGAGGTAAATTGTTGCATTGGGCAGTTTTTAATATTGGCTAGCGTCTCGTAATTTGCCTAAAATTTATATTGATAGGTAATGATGTATCGATAGTATTTTTTTTTCGATAATATATGTTTTGCTTATCAATATCGATACAATTGTGCGATAAAATGACCCATTTTACAGTTTTTTTTTCGGGAAATCTGAAGGTAAACATTAACTTTGACAATTTATGGCACAATCATTTGCAAAACTTTTTAATTTAAATATATAATTTAGTTCAAACAACTAAATGCATATGGTAAAACTTGGCACACAGTTGTAAATTAGCATTATCGATAGACAGGCGCACAAAATTGCGCTAACGACTCGTTTGTGCGTTAGCAGCTGCAATTTAGCAGCAGATGGTTAAATTAATAGTTAAACCCTAGGCGTATTTACTTTTAATAAAACAGTGTTTAGTACACGCTAAGCAAACGAAAATTTTTGCTTAGTAGGCTGCGCAAAGTGAGCAAATAACGCATAAAAAATATATTTGAGAAAAGAAGGCTGTCAAATACACTCACACACACACACACACACACATGTAGTGCATATCACTTACATATATGTATGTATGCCATACACGTACTTTTTGTTGTTTGTATTGTGCTGGTGTGGTGTGAGTCATGACGTTTCGGTAAACGGACGGCGTAGAAAACAGTAATATTGTGCATTGCATAAAGGGCACAACGCGTGACTCGTATAAAAATAAAAACAATAATAAATTTCTCGGCAAGCACAAAACTGGAAATTATAGTAAGCCTCAGGATTTACACACATGCAAGCGATCTCACGGCAACGACAACGACAACGACAGCAACAACAAAAGTGTTAAGTGGGAGCAGCAACGACAACAACAAAAACAGCAACAGCGCTGCCGTCACACTTGAATCTCCGCAAGCAGCGCAGTCTTCGCTTAGTAAGGATTTACAACACACAGAGAGCGAGTAAAAACCTCTCGCAGCAAGAACAACAACAGTGTTGGTGTGGGAGCAGCAAAAACAACAACAACAACAACAAGTGTTAGCAGTAGCAGTGGCAGCGCTGCCGTCGTCACAGTTGAAGTACGCAGCAAGCAGCAGAGTCTCAGTCTGTAAATAACTGTAATAAAAGCTCGCTTTCGCTGCAACAAGCACAAACACAACAACAAAGACAACAACAACAACAAACAAAATGGTTGATCGTCTTGTCAACTCAGAGCTTAATACGAGACGCATTGCGTCCGTGGAGAGTTGCTTTGGCAGCTCTGGCGTGCCACTCGCCATCCCTGGTCGCGTCCTCGTCGGCGAGGGCGTCTTGACAAAAATGTGCCGCAAGCGTCCAAAATCGCGACAATTCTTTTTATTCAACGACATACTTGTCTATGGCAATATTGTGATTGGCAAAAAGAAGTACAACAAACAGCATATAATGCCATTGGAGGAGGTATCTCTCGAATCGATAGCCGATAACCAGCAATATCATAATGGCTGGTATATACGCACCACAACAAAATCGTTTGTGGTCTATGCAGCCACCTCGACCGAGAAACAGGAATGGATGGCGCATATCAACAAGTGTGTGGAGGATTTGTTGCGCAAGAGCGGCAAGAAACCGGTGGAGAATCATGCTGCCGTTTGGGTGCCCGATGCCGAGGCATCCATTTGCATGCACTGTAAGAAGACGCAGTTTACGTTTGTCCAGCGCAGGCATCATTGTCGCAATTGTGGTGCCGTCGTTTGTGCCGCATGCTCCACCAAAAAGTTCCTGTTGCCCCAGCAGAGCAACAAGGCGCAACGTGTCTGCGACGGTTGCTACGAACGTTTGCGATTTGCATCCGTTTCGGATGTGGATGCGGATGTGGATGCTGATGCGGATGCATCGTTGCGCAGTGGTAACAATAAATTAAATGGCGATAGTTCCAACGACGATGACACTGATGAAGACACCGCCTCACCCGCTGCCGATGCGCAGCACGACGAGCCGCGTTTCTATGGCGATAACAGCACGTTGTCCGCACACGATGATTCCACGACGATGGGAATGGGAACGGGAACGGGTACGGGGAATTCATCATCCTCAGCAGCAGCCAATCAAACACCTGCAACTGCATCCAATAACTGTTGAGGAAAGAGATTTTGCAAGCAATTCACATTGGAATCTGGAAAGCTGATCACTGGAAGCGGAATGCAAAATTGGATTATTTTTGGTACTTTTGAACACTAGCGCTGTAAACTTTTAGCTCTTAGCTGGCAACCAGTGTTGACAGCAATTGTTGTTCTTTAACCGCCAAATCTGGCTTTTTATAATGTTGGGCAATCCCTTTTTTTTTTCTTTCAATTTGTTTGTTTTCCTTTTTTCATATTTTAAATTTTGTTTTTTTTTATACTAAATTGAACAATTTTGATTGAATGAAGTATTGAATTAAGAGCTGATTCACTCTGAACTTTTTCTTGTCATTCGCTTTGAGTTTTAAGCTGTCCAGTTAAAGATTTGTTGCTTCAACTTTTTTATGCTAATCTTATCAGGATTTTGCGTCTGCTTTTGTTGTGATTATCGTTGTTCTTTCGTTCTTGGCAGTGACTGGCAATGTGAATTCCCAATGTTCAAAAACTACATACATATACAAATTTATATAGATATGCATTATATGTATATACATATATATATATATATATAAAGCTATCCCGGCTTTTATCGCATGCAAAATTCTAAGAACTTTACGCTATCATTGCAGCAATTACAACATATAGTATACAATAATAATATTGTTAATATGACTCATATAACTCAAAAGATTAGCGTAGTTCATAATTCAGATTCAGATGAGACTGAGAGATTCAGCTTATTAAGTTTCTATAAAGCTGAGTCGAGTCTATTCTCCTTGAATCTCATGACTAATGTTTTCAATGCATTTGTTATGTTAATAGCATTGAAAAAATTTATGAAACTACATTTAATTATGGTAATGTATTTCTTAAAGTTTTTTTTTTAGTTACAAAGTTTAAATTTTTCTGAGGAAATTCCGACTTGGCCTTTTTTTCGACCTATCTAAAATCGAAATATAATGTATAATCATATATTTATTTAAATTTGTTTGAGTTAAATAATTCTTCAGGAATGTACTGGAAATTCCAACTTGATTGATTGTAATCAGTGATTTCATCTAAAATACACTCACTACCCAAATACTATAATTTTAAATAGCTTAAGAAGAAATTGTTTAAATACAGCTGGTTAATTAAAAAACGGCAGCTGCACATTAAATGAATAATTAACACTTGAAGTGCCATATTCGTATGTATATAAACAAAGCTAGTTAAAATATTTGTATATTATGTATTTAAGTCCCTATAGAAAACAAATAATAACAAAATTTGGAAACAAAAATTAGAATATCACGAAAATCAGGAAGCTAGAAAATTATTGTAAAAAAAAAAATGGAAAGGCAAATTTAAATAAAATTCTAAAATCAAAGTAAAAAACAAAAAAATGTTTATTAAAATAAAAATTATAAAAAAGATTTTTTTACTTTTGAAAAATTTAATTTTACAAATATTTTCAAAATCCTAAATTAAATTATCTTTTCTACTATTGATAAAATAGATTTTTTTTTTTTTTGTGGTCTAAAATATTTCTCAATCTAAATTTTTAAATTATTAAACTCTGAATTCTTTTTTGTGTTAAATCTTGTCATTCATGCTTTCTTTTTTTTAAACCAATATATTCTTGTTTAGTTTTTGCAATTCTTAAAAAATGTATTTGGCAACCAAGCTTAAAAGTTGTAGGGAAAGAAGATCAGTTTTAATTGATTTGTATTATATGTATTTGTATTGTTCATTAAATATGTTTTCTTTTTAATGAACTCGTTCTTCTCTTTCAAATCTTTTGCAGAAAGACGAACAACGCAAGCAACAAGAGCTGGAACAACAAAGGGAACTACGAAAGAGGACGGAATTCAAGGCTCGTCCGAACCCATTTAAATAACTACATATTAATACAATCTACAATCTACAAGATACAATATACATACGTGCATAGATACTTTTACAATAACACAATCAATAATAATTTAACATACGTTTCCACTTTTTTTTTCCCCAAAATGTTTTATTTATCTAATTAGCTATTTTCTTTGTATTTATGATGTAATTGTAATGAAATCGAAATCATGTATTGTATAATGTGTGTGCGTGTGTGAAAACGGCATCGAAAAATTATTTAGGATTTCTGCCTCGATTTTGCACTCGATTTTAATTTATACTAAAATTATTTTTTTTTTGCAATTTCAACGCATGCGTTAATTGTGATTAAAATTAAATTAAAAATTTGGAGCAAGTCGTTCTATATTTTTTTGTAAATGTTATTAATATTAAGGAGAAAAACTGAGAGAGAAAGAAAAAAACACAATTCTATCGAAACAAGATTTGCATTCAATACACGGGGTTACGGCATAATCATCTATATCTATATATACAGATGTACTGTTAAATAGACAAAACACATCCGAGTACTACTATATCATTATTAATCTTTTTTTATAATATTAATAATAATAATATTGTCCAACTAACAATAATAATAATAATAATAATAAATATATTTGATTTTTGATTGAGACCGATCGATCGATGGAATAAAAGGTTTTAAAGTATCTTTAACTCTAAGCAATAATTAACTGTTTTCTATTTGTATAAAGTGAAATAAAAACAAATTTATTATTAACTTTTACCAGTTCTCTTTGATTTTTGGTGGGACTAGGATTATTTAATAAATTAAATTAATACCTGTTCAAATTGTGTGCAAATTTATATACTATTAGACATTTTTTTCACAAATGCAAAATATTTCAAATTTTAACCCAATGAATTTTTTTATTTTGTTTGTCATTTGTTTTAAGTACGATAAAAAACTATAGTTTTATAAAACCAAATTTAAATGTCTCAAGTTTAATTTTTTGTTACTTGGAAAAATCTACACACATTTAAAAAAAAAGCTACAATTCCCGCTGCTCGATATGTTTGATTTTTTATTTATGGCTAAAATTGACATTTGACTTTTTTTGTGAATGCATTCTATATTCTTCTTTATCTGACTGTGACTGCTGCACTGCTCTTACTCATGCAACCATCTCACAGTGTGCCATTTGTGTTTTTTTGTTGCAACAATCAAATCTTTTGTCCCTAATGAGATAATCAAATAATTTAAATGGCATATGATAATGGTTCAACCTATAAAATAAGCGAAAAAAAGGTGCTACGTCTTCTAGTTGCATACCCTTCTTTTTTATGGTAGCCAAAAAAATTATTTTTAACAATTCTAGATCTCTTATGTTTCTATTTCAATCGCAAATAACAGTTGATCGCTTTTCCTTCGCGATCTACGATCTCTCGCTCTCTCGCTCTCTCGCTCTCTCCCTCTCTGTCACTGAGCAGAACACTTCGATTCTCTTCCTTTTTATACCCTGAGGGGTATATTAAGTTTGTTCAAAAGTATGTAACAGGCAGAAGGAAGCATCTCCGACCCCATAAAGTATATATATTCTTGATCAGCATCAACAGCCGAGTCGATATGTCATGTCCGTCTGTCCGTCCGTCTGTCCGTCCGTCCGTCTGTCCGTCCGTGTGAGCGCCTAGATCTCAGAGACTATAAGAGCTAGAGCAACCAAATTTGGCACACAGATTTCTATAAACCCCACGCAGATCAAGTTTATTTCAAAATTTTGCCACGCCCCTTTCCGCCTCCGTAAATCGCAAAAAGCCACCACACGCACAGTTTTCAAGATATTAGGATATTTTTACTAATTACCGTTAACTACTATTATTACCTATCATCCTAATGAATCGTGACAAGATCGGACAAATAGAAAGGTGGTAATGGCTGATTTATATTTTTCAGCTAATTTTGTGCCTAAAAGCATGCAATAAAAAATATTTTAAATAAGTAACGGGTATCCCATAGTCGGGAGCTCGACTATAGCCTTTCCCACTTGTTTTTTATTTCAACGGGTGTAGGATCATGCCCAGAGACTAATCACCAAATTTCAACACGATTGGGCCATAAGTAGTGAAGATATTAACGATTTTTCAAACAGCTTTTTAAATGCAATTCTATAAATAGAATTAATAATGATTTAATTCGTTTTGTATTTACTCTAACGGAATGTACATTGAGTATGTAAGTATATCGAGTTTGCCAGCATCAGCAAATGTGTCGAAGTAGCCGAGGTGATAAGTGTTCGACTAGCAACCAGGGAGATCGCGGTTCGAATCTCGGTATGGGTGCGGTGCAGATGACTTTTAATTATTAAATGTTTTCATTTATTTAAATTTTCTTTCTAATGATAGAGATACGCACCCATGCGCAATGGGTTGTGGGTTCGAATCCTGGATTGATCAACCAATTTTTTTTTGTTGTTTTTATCATTTTTACTTTTAATACATTTTTAAAATATCGTGCCAATTGGTTAAAATCACTCATTTATATTTTAAAATTTAAATGGATGTAGCTGCCGAAAAAACGTTAGGTCGATAAATAAGGATAATTATGGGAATAACATGGGCATCAAATCTTCGGCTTGCCGAGGCCTAGGCTCAGGGTATATTACTGTCGAGTGCACTCGACTGATCCGCTTGTGTATGATAAACATTGAATAACACTCCTTATTTTCATCCTCAGGGAATGTCTCTAGGCTTGATGACCAGTAACCAATGAACACAACACAGAACCGTCATAAGCTTTACACAAGACTTTTTCATCCATAACAGCGATCATATGAAATGATACAACACAGAACAGTCATAAGCTTTACACAGGACTTTTTCATCCATAACAGCGATCATATGAAACTCAACCGGCAACTGTTTAGCTGAAGAACTCTTTTATAATTAAAATAAATTGACTCTTAAGTTAATACAAGTAATAATGTATAATATTAAAATATTGTATATTCTCCATATATCAGAAGATAATCATAGCAATTATATGTCAATGTTACACTTAAGGCTAGAATTTTAAGAATAAAAATCTTAAAGTTTAAAAAAAAGCCGGTGTTTTTTTTTACTGAAAGGGCTTTATTTTCAGATTGGGCGTTGGGAAGAAATATCAGGACTAACTACCAGGCAAACAGAATTTACAGTAGGTAGTAGAGAAAAATATTTAATTTTAACAGTCGCTCAAAGAAACGATCAGGCATTCACTCAAAGAGTAGAAATTTCGCTCAACTCAAGGTCATAGTTTCACTCAATTTTAATTTTACTCAACAAAATGTCGATTGCTTTCTGCTCATTTCTGTTCGCCTGGTATTTCAGCTGGTATTCTGACTTCATTTTTGTCATTCACCGGTGTATGTATGTATGTATGTATGTATGTATGTATGTATGTATGTATGTATGCATGTATGTATGCATGTATGTATGTAACAAATCATCTCGCTGCAACTGAAAAGCATGCAAAAATACCAGGCGAACAGAAATAAGCAGCAAGTGAAAATTAAATTTGAGAGAGAGAAAAGAGTCAAGGTCATATTTTAAGAAACAATTTTAATTCGGTTGCTTTCTGCTCATTTCTGTTCGCCTGGTACTTCAGCTGGTATTTTGACTTTATTTTTGTCTTTTAGCGCTGTATGTATGTATGTATGTATGGATGTATGTATGTATGTATGCATGTATGTATGTATGTATGTATGTATGTATGTATGTATGTATGTATGTATGTATGTATGTATGTATGTATGTATGTATGTATGTATGTATGTATGTATGTATGTATGCATGTATGTATGTATGTATGTATGTATGTATGTATGTATGTTTGTATGCATGTATGTATGTATGTATGCATGTATGCATGTATGTATGTATGTATGTATTTATGTATTTATGAATGTATGTATGTATGTCTGTATGTATGTATGTTTGTAACAAATCATCTCGCTGCAACTGAAAAGCATGCAAAAATACCAGGCGAACAGAAATAAGCAGCAAGTGAAAATTAAATTTGAGAGAGAGAAAAGAGTCAAGGTCATATTTTAAGAAACAATTTTAATTCGGTTGCTTTCTGCTCATTTCTGTTCGCCTGGTACTTCAGCTGGTATTTTGACTTTATTTTTGTCTTTTAGCGCTGTATGTATGTATGTATGTATGTATGTATGTAAGTATGTATGCTTGTATGTACATATGTATGTAAGTATGTATGTTTGTATGTACATATGTATGTATGTATGTATGTATGTATGTATGTATGTACATATGTATGTATGTATGTATGTATGTATGTATGTATGTATGTATGTATGTATATACATATGTATGCATCAGCTCGCTACAACCGGTAAGCATGCAAAAATACCAGGCGAACAGAAATGAGCAGCAAGTGAATATTTTATTTGAGAGAGAGAGAAAAAGTCAAGGTCATATTTTAAGAAATCTTAAATTAGGTTGCTTTCTGCTCATTTCTGTTCGCCTGGTATTTCAGCTGGTATTTCGTCTTTCCTTGGTATTACAGATTAGCTATGTTTGTATGTTTGTATGCATGTATCAGCTCATTACAACCTGAAAGCCTGCAAAAATGCCAGGCGAACAGAAATCAGCAGCAAGAGAGTATCTTAATTGAGCCAGATTTAAATTGTTTGAGTTCTCTCCATCTTCAAGCGATCTCATCTTTAAACGTTCGTTATTTTCGAATTTTCGCCTACCAATTTAATTTAATTTCTGTTCGCCAGTTATTTTCAGAAAAAATTCTCCATTCCAAATGAAAAGTCCTTTTTAATTTCACATTTAAAGCGCCTTTTATTCTTAGAATCCTATCCTAATGGACTAACATTGAGTAAATGCTATTTTTAAGCTATCTTAGATAATTTTATCTATGCTAATTTGCAGCTTTCTTTTAATTTTGTAAATATTTATCTAGAATTAAGTTTATGCTAATTGTCAGTTCTTGAAGCTTATCCTTATTAGTCCAAGTCCTGATAAGATGAGTCTCCAATGGACTTAGCGACATCCAAGTATCCAGCCTCATACGTGATATTGATCTAGTCACGCTTGTCAGTCTATAAAGAAACAGAAAAAGAATTAGTAGTAGAAGTAGCATGAAAAAGACGAATAGCGTTATCAGAAGACTGTCTTGCCTTCGGAAATACTCGTAATGCTCCGCTGTAACCCGATTTTCTGTGGGAAGGTGAAGATCGCATTGCCTTCGTGGATGTTGTGCAGACAATTGAAGACACGATCCACTTACTTCAGGAACCTAAGAAAGAGTATATATTAGTGTTGTAAAATACATCGAAGAATCGACAGCTCGATTTTCTCGGAATCGACTTTCAAGTACTTTAAATTAATAATCTGGGATTAAAACCCTAACCAAACCGTAACCTTTAACCGGTAAAAACCGTTTGAAATTTAAAACCGTAACTGAAACCGTAAACAAAAGAAAAATTGTTCATTTTACCGAAGCTTTAAAGCAGGGGTGCCCAAAGCTGCCTTATGGATGTGCACGCACCAATACAAATAAAAAAATGCGCACGCACACATGAAACGAAAATAATTTTTTATTTTAATGTGTACACAGAAAAAAAGTAGAAACATGTTTCTTGAAAAAAAACACACGCGTCACACGTTTCACGACGAAGTAAACTTCTTCTTTTTCGGTGTACACCAAACGATAGGACAACAACAAAATACATTCGGATTAGCAAAAGCAAAACGATGCAATGCAATTGTTTTTGTTTTGCCAGCAACGAAAGTTGACCGAAAGCGTAATGTGCAAAATTTGTTTGTGTAATTTGCAATGTGCGCCAGAAGCTTACCAATGTGTATTCTTACACAACTCCCATATCCTATGTGTAAAATAAAAACAAATGTTCGCTGTGTGCATAGGCGCTGGGCATCCCTGCTTTAAAGCCAAAACTCTGTAAACCGAAATAAGCGTTTTGTAACCGTTTCATTTATAATGGTTAATTTCGGTTTTTTATACATCCAAAAAAAAAAACTTTTTTTTAATTTTTATTCCAATTTTTATAATAAAAATTGAAAAAGTTACATTTTAAATTGTTTTTTTGAAAATTGCAAATAAGAGTTATGGTGTAACTTTTAAATAAAATTTTCAAAGCATTTATTATACAAATTTAATAAACAAAAATAATTTAAAACGAAAAATCTTGAACTGTTTCGGTTTTTTCCGACTCATAAGTCTTGTTTGTGCTCTCTGATATTTTGTTTTTAGTTTTGAATTTTATTTTTGATTTTCAAATTTCATTTTTATTATACCCTGAGGGGTATATTAAGTTTGTTCAAAAGTATGTAACAGGCAGAAGGAAGCATCTCCGACCCCATAAAGTATATATATTCTTGATCAGCATCAACAACCGAGTCGATATAGCCATGTCCGTCTGTCCGTCGGTCCGTGTAAACGAAAGGATCTCAGAGATGGTAAGAGCTAGGACCACCAAATTTGGAATGAAGACTCCCTATTATGTCAGGCAGGGCAAGTTTATGTTAAAATTTTGCCACGCCCACTGTGGGGGGCGTAATTCATCAAAAACTGACATCGCCTTTAATTTCGGGGTTTGAGTTAAATTTTGAAATTTTTTTTTATTTCAACGGGTGTAGGATCATGCCCAGAGACTAATCACCAAATTTCAACACGATTGGGCCATAAGTAGTGAAGATATTAACGATTTTTCAAACCGCTTTTTAAATGCAATTCTATAAATAGAATTAATAATGATTTAATTCGTTTTGTATTTACTCTAACGGAATGTACATTGAGTATGTAAGTATATCGAGTTTGCCAGCATCAGCAAATGTGTCGAAGTAGCCGAGGTGATAAGTGTTCGACTAGCAACCAGGGAGATCGCGGTTCGAATCTCGGTATGGGTGCGGTGCAGATGACTTTTAATTATTAAATGTTTTCATTTATTTAAATTTTCTTTCTAATGATAGAGATACGCACCCATGCGCAATGGGTCGTGGGTTCGAATCCTGGATTGGTCAACCAATTTTTTTTTGTTGTTTTTATCATTTTTACTTTTAATACATTTTTAAAATATCGTGCCAATTGGTTAAAATCACTCATTTATATTTTAAAATTTAAATGGATGTAGCTGCCGAAAAAACGTTAGGTCGATAAATAAGGATAATTATGGGAATAACATGGGCATCAAATCTTCGGCTTGCCGAGGCCTAGGCTCAGGGTATATTACTGTCGAGTGCACTCGACTGATCCGCTTGTTGTTTTTGTTTATGGTTGAGTGTGTCTCTGTGAGAAAGATTTCTATTATTAAGAGCTCATGCAATTGTGCCATTCTCATTGCTTCATATTCCAAATTTTCTCCTTCTGTCAATTGCAGTGCTTCACCTCCACCTGATCCTTTCACTGCTAATTGTTTTGTTCCAATTCCACACTGTTCCATTTCCACCTTTTGTTATTATTCGAAGTTCAAAACATTTAATTATGCTATGCTGTTTCTACTCCTGTTCCTCCCGCTTTAAATTATTTTGTTTCACTTCCAAACTGTTCCATTTCCACCGATTTCTATTATTAAAAAGCTTGCTTTATTTAATTGTACCATTCAAACTGTTTCATACTCCAATTTTTCTTTTTCAATCAACCGCCGTGTTCCATTTCCACACTGTTTCATTTCTATTTAATGTTTACTACATTGTACCATTTTTACTGTTGCATATTCTTCATTTTCGCCCTCCATCCTATATACTTCTTTATTCTTCTATATTCTCTTATATTCAAGTCACAAGCCCAAACAGACGCCTTAAACAAAAGACATTATCTTTCTTCGCTCACGACAAATCGGTCAGTGAATGAATAACCATAGCAAAAGGGAAACCAATAAAATTGGTTGTTCGTTCAATTAGTTCAATAAACGATGTAAACGGTTCCGGTTCATCTCTGACTCTTTGCTCAAAAATAACAGTCAGTAAATGACAGTTATTTTTTGAAGACAAAACTGGTATTATTTTGAAATAAAAAATTAATGATAAGTGAAATTTCGAAAATTTCGAAAATTTCGAAATGCTTTACCTAACGTATTAATTTTTTGATTTTGTTGTTGATAAACAAGAAATGATAACATTGAGTTCAAATTTGGGCAAATAATAAGCAGCACTGCGATTGCTCAGCGATTGTCGAGCGATTATTGAGGCATGCGCATTTGAATCGCGTGTATCCCGTGCAGGTTTTTAGGGCGGAAACGCTTTCTGATATACCAGAAATAATCTTTGCTGTCTGTCGAGTGTTAAAACGTATCGAACGGGGTTTAAACGCGGTCAATTACCACGAGAGCCAACAAGATGAGTTCCAAAAGCATCTTAGTTTAAGCCAAGTTAACAAGTTACTGCAGTCAAGTGTAAAGTCGTCAAGTCGTCAAGTAACAAACAAACACCCGGTAGCCATGGTAGTCCTTCAAATCTAATATTTATAACAATTCATTTAAAAACACACACAGACATCATCTACACACATACATACATACATATGTATATGTTGAAACACCATTCAGTGAGGTGTATAGATAGATTATCTTGAGAAATTCTCTCACTTCTATCTTAAATCTTGAATTTACTTACATATGTAACTGGATGTGTATGTGTATGTGTATGTATATATGTATGTCAATATACATTTATGCATATTTGAATTTTCTCGCCAAAGTTCAGTGATATTAAAATACATATATATTTTTAATATTTGTGTACATAAATCAATTATTATATTGAGCAAGTCCAAGTTCTCGGTATAAAAAGTCCTCCTAAGATACATTTCACATTGTATATGTAAATATCTTTGCACACACATACTAAATACATATGCACACACAGTATGTCAAATAAATGCATTGACAAAGACAGTTTTGGAGTTCATGATGCAGAAATATAGTTTTCATACCAAAATCGTTTATAATCTTCATGTGTTTGAGTCAAAAAGAAAGGAATCTTGTTCCTACTAAAAATTGTACTGAACTCAAAATTTAAAGCGCGTTTTTGCTCGAAATAACGGTTTTTTAATATTGAAAAATTTCAATTTAAAATAAAGAAAATTTTGAATATTGCGAATTTTTGTCACTTGTCAAAACAGTTGCTTCACTAACTGTATGAATACTTGCATACAATGTATGTACATTGTACATGTTTACATACAGTGCCTGCCAGCTTATTTGACCCACTGCGCTCACATTTTACAAATTTGAAATTAATTTAGTTTTTAATGGAAATCTTTTTTGAATCAAAACAAAACATGCTTAAAAATGTAGTGGGTCAAATATGCCGTGAGCCACTGTATGTCCAGGCACGTTCGAGTATATCCTGGTATGTGTGTATGTATGTACATTAGGGTGTCCCTTATTTGGTCAAAGTCAATATTTTAAAACGCATACGGGCTAGTTCTGTTCATTAGGTCCTAAAGCACTCAGAAATAAATTTTTACCTCAATCGGAGTATGATAACCCGTGCCGACTTGGATCGGAAAATTTAAAGATTATATGGGACAAAAAAATTTTTTTTTTTTTTAATTTTTTATTTTTTTATTTTGTTTATCAGGTCCTAAAGAACTCAAAACCAAGTTTTCACCTTAATCGGAGTACGATAACCCATTCAAATTTGCATCGAAACATGAAAAAACAGTATTTTAACACTGATTAGACATTTTTCGATGATTTTTCATGTTTTGATGCAAATTTGAATGGGTTTTCGTATTCTGATTAAGGTGAAAACTTGGTTTTGAGTTCTTTAGGACCTAATGAACAAAACAAAAAAATAAAAAATTAAAAAAAAAAAAAAAAATTTTTTTTTTGTCCCATATAATCTTTAAATTTTCCGATCCAAGTCGGCACGGGTTATCATACTCCGATTGAGGTAAAAATTTATTTCTGAGTGCTTTAGGACCTAATGAACAGAACTAGCCCGTATGCGTTTAAAAATATTGACTTTGACCAAATAAGGGACACCCTAATGTACATATATGTACGTGTGTTAGTAGGTCCGAAGTAACAAGAGACTTCGTACTTATTCGGCGCTTATCGATGCTCAGCTTGCTGAAGACATTTTTCACCACACCCATATACATGTATATGTATGTATGTATATAGTAGTACATAAGTGGAGTGCATATCCATATGAATGTACAAGCGTACTAACATATTTACCTGCCTACCATCTATCACATAATATATGTATGTATGTACATATTCATACATGAAAACCACAAACCTATGTATGTGTGTTTGTATTTGTAAATATGCACACACATACGTAAGCACATACATACATGCACGCACACATACACACGTGTATGTACATTATTTTTACCGGCACAAAATGTAAACAAGGCCAAAAAGTTGCCGGACACTAAATTAAACCACATTTTACTAATCAATAATACAAAGCGATGATCAATCAGATATACGCTATTTATCCACAATACAAATTTAAAATTTATTCATAAGATTTTTGTTTTTATATGCAACAAAATTAAACAATCCTGATAATTACGTCCCTCTAACTCTTTTCAGAAAAAGAGTTAAATATGAACAATTTTTTTTTTAAATAAATATTGTCGCTAGAGCTTTGAAACATACGCAGGAGATTTATTATATTTTTTGCGATTTTAGTATCTTGTTTCTTAGAACTTTTTTAATTTCTTAAACAACGCAAAGGCTGACGTGCCGCAAACTAATTTTAAAATGAACTTTAGAAAATTTATATTTTTCTTTGTTTTTCGAATTGCTCTTGATATTATATTATTAAATTAATTCAAAATTGAGTAAAAATCTAAAAAAATTACAAAAAAAAAACACAAAAAGTTGAAACTGCGTGGCAGCCTTGGCCCAACTGGGCAAAACAAGGTGGCAGCCCCTTGGTTGGGCGCCAAATTTAAAAATTTTCAAAGTTTTCTTCGATGATTTATTGTTAAACATCGAAAACATCATGAAGGACCTTTTTTAATCCATTATTATATTTCCATTTTATTCTTTTTGCAGCGCACTAAGACTTGAAATTAGCATTTCCAGCAGCAAAACAAATCAAAAAAAAAAAAGAAAAAAACAAGAACTAAAAGTGAAAATAAATAAGTCGTAGGTCAACAAAATGTTGATTCGTTGGAAGAGCAAAGACAAAAGTGCGTCAACAAATCAAAGTGGCAGTGGAAGCAGCAGCTCATCGTCAAAAAAGAAGCGCAAGGGACGAGAAGGAGGTGAGATAAATATAAATATAAAAAAAAAAATATATACCAACAATTAAGCTTAAACAACCAAAGCAATGCTTGTGTTTTTTTTAGCATACTCTTATTATATTTCTAAATTTTAATGTGAAGAAGGAAGAAATTTAATAGAAGTATACTAAAAAATATCAGCATATTTATTATTTCTAACTATTTTCTGTATAATACATTTTTTAAATCTGTCCTGTTTTAACGGACAAATTTTGGCAGCACTGGTGATAATTTTGTTTTGTTGTTTTTTGTCACTCACTATCGATATATTGATCAGTATCGATATATTTCTATGCTGCAATCATTAAAGCGCTCTTCAACTCTCTCTATCTCTCTCTCTTTCATTGCAGAGGAAGACTGGCAAAATGAAAATAAGCCGGGTCGCCTGCCGCCCAGCGAGCAAAGTATGCAAAGTGTATTCATGAATTATTATTAATTAATTAATTTAATTGTTTTACTTTTCCATTCCCATTCCATTTGCAGGTGGTGACGAGCGCAGGCGCAACATGCGACGCGACGATCCGCGACGTCACACGCTCGGCGGCGATATTCTCGTCTACGGCAACTCGCATCAACAGCATCCGCACGCACACCAACTGACACAGCAACAACGCGCGATGGACCTCGAAGTAAGTTCGCTCGAGTGCTTGTGCGTCCTTTACACTGAAAGAAAAAATGAAATGAAAGCAAATACGAACTGTCGCATCCTTACAGTTGGCCACGTAAAGAGAGCAAAACATTAGTTGCAGTGTATGATAAAAGTCTTGCGCTCTCTTCATTGAACGCAGCTTAGCGACTGACATCAGAAAACATCAGCCAATCAGATGCTTCGTGAGTGAATAAAAATCTGACTAGGCGCAGCGTAAGACATCAAGCCGCCGTACGCAGCGCTGCCAGAATTAGTCCGTTAAAAAAAGCCAGATTTGAATAGTCAAATTTTAAAGAAATAATAAAAATTATGGTACTGCTTTTTAAGCAAACTTTTATTTTATTTCTGAATTAGAATGGAAAGAAGGTAGAAATAAAATAACAGAATGCTAAAAAACAGTACCATATTTTAATATAATTTCTTCAAAATTTGCCTATTTGACGGGATTTGACGGGAAAAAAAGCGACTCTGGCAGCAGTGGCCGTACGTGCTATTTATAGAACACACGTATTCTCTCTCTCTCTCTCTCTGTACGTGTGTCGACTGCGACGCTGACAGAATTGGCATAGACTTTAGGCCACGGTTGCCACTTAAAAATATCTGATTGAGCCAAAAACAAACAAAAAATAAGCCATATTCACTAAAAATGGCGCAAAAGCACCGAATGTTAAGTAACATTGCAATTACTCTTGACACTGTTAACCTTCTCTTTGCTGTTGCACAAATTGAGAACTCATATAACAGTTTAACAGTGGCACTCTTCACTGTTGATATGCAAGTGTTAGTGTCTGTTGCTTAACAGAGGAGAGAGCGACATAAAACTGAAATTTTTCTGCAATTTGCAACTTTCCAAGATCAATTAAAAATGTAATAAGAACAATTTGAAAAAAAACAACAAAATCCAAAATTTTGTAAATTAATTAAGTTCAATCTAAAATTGGTTTGGTGCCGTTAGCTCTTCGCGTGGCGAATGTAGTAAAAAATTCAAAAAGTAAGAAAATTGTAAATTCGAGAAAAATCCAACAAAAAATCTGGTAAAAGCTTCAAAATTATAGCTCCAAAATTGAAAAAGTCAATTTTTCGGTCACCCAAAAATCTATGTCAAAAAATACCAATTGAAATCAGGTGACAGGCGCGCAGAACAGCGCTTAAATAAGCAAGTAGATGCACAGTTTAGGACAGTGTGCCAATTGTGGCAACCGTGCTTTAGGCATTTTGGACACCACTAATCTTATGCTAAATGCCAACTTGTATTAACTTGCTGTGTGTCTAATGTGTTCTGTTCTGTTGCAGATGAGTACGCGAGCGCAAAAGAACAAGAAAAATCAGCCAATGCGCGGCTATGCGCCCGTTAATCAGGGCCCACTGTTTGACGATGATCCGGGCATTATGTCGGAGGTGGAAACGGCGAGCACGGGATTTCGACGCGGCGGCAAACAGCGATCGTCGCTGCCCGTGGTGCGAACGCCGTCAAAGACGCTTGAACGGCCCTTGGGTCTCGTCTTTCTGCAATACCGTTCGGAAACGAAGCGTGCTCTGCTGCCGAACGAGATCACCTCGATCGATACGGTGCGAGCGTTGTTCGTGCGCTCGTTTCCCCGTCAGTTGACCATGTCGTATTTGGAGGGGCCGAATGTGAAGATCTACATACACGATGCCAGCAAGGATATGTTCTATGAGCTGGAGGATGTGCGATCGCATCTGCGTGAGATTCGTGATCGGTCGGTGCTGCGTCTCTTTGAGTCCACCGAGGTGGCGGCTCCGCCACAGATCCTGCCCGGTGGTCCTGGGATACCACAGCCCCTGCCCCCTCAATCAGCACAATCGAACTGGGATCAGGATCAGAGCTATTTCAGCGAGCCCGAGTTCGATTCCGATTTTAAGCATCAACACATTCACAAATCTAAGGTAAGCGTCATATACATACATATATATTTTTTCATATATATTTGTTTAATTTATAAATATGTACATTTATGCATATGTTTAAATACGAGTGCTTTTTTTTAAATAGATGACGATTTTGTACATAATTTGTAATTGTCTTTAAATTTAATACCTTCAAATACACTCGTTTATAGCCATATAATCAAGTACATTCTCAAAACAAAAAAAAAAATGATGGTTTTTATACATGTACAGTTAGTCAAGTAATTGCTTTGACATATTAAAATATTTACACATCCGTTAGTTACATTTTAAGGAATGATTGATGAATTTGTAAAATAAGAAACAAGAAATGACAAAAGGAATTTTTTTAAGCCCTGTAAAAATCGTTGATTCCAACTCATCTCATTTTCTTTTTTAACTTGATTAACTGTAATATATACAACAAAAAAAAAAGGTTTATATTTATATACAGTTAGTCAAGTAATTGCTTTGACAAATTAGAAACTCTAAGGATCAGAAAAGGAATTGTATTTGATTTGACTTTGTAATAAACTCAGCTAATATTATAATTGTATCTTTAAACTTAAGTAAAGTCTAACGAATTTGTCAAAACAATTACTTGACCAACTGTAATATATATACATTAAGCGTGATCTGCACCACTCCGATCTCCGATCTGCGATCCTTAAGTCATCAGGCATCAATTTGGGGCATTAAAAGTTACCGCAGGTACCGACACTGAATCCCTTGAGCGCGTTATTCATCTGCTCGCTAATATCCTTCCAGGCGAACACAATGGCGCCCTGAAATGGCTCCGGATCGCAGTTACTGCATATGGCCATAACAGCCTTGACCTCCTCCTCAGCTGGCTCCCGATCATGCGTACTGATCTCCTCCTCCAGGGTCATTCTCAAGCCCAGATCGTGCTTGAACTGCTGTCCTCCAAAATCGGCTAGACCATTGTATTTACTATATAGCTCAGTGTCACTGTCGCTGTCGCTGCTGCTGCTGCTGCTATCGACGCCATCATCAATCAGAGAGCCATCGTCGAGTAGAACGATGCCGCGTTTCTTCAACTTTTTCCCATCATCAGTTTCGGACTGAGACTGAGACTGACGAATTCCCTGACGACTGCCCTGACGACGGCCCCGACGATTCGGCGATGCCTTTGCATCGTTGGCATTTGAATTTCGCTTAAATTGTAGATGCGTCTCAGTCTCATCAATGAACTGCACATTGGCCGAGTTACTCAGCATTTGAAAGCGTCCCGGCTCATTTCCTGTAATTGCGATTGGTGTATTGGATATCCCGCCGACCGGACGAAGATTAAGTAGCTGCTGAGCCACCAATCGAGAGCCAGCGTTAATTTGACCATTCACAAAATTCGTATTAACTGTGAAATCTGATTGTCCTTGTTGTGGTTGCTGCTGCTGTTGTTGACCGGCTGACGGCATCTGAGGAGCGCCCGAATTGGCCAAATTGATGCGGACTCGCGTCGGTATTTGACCGCTGGCGAGCAACATGTGCATGGGCTGCGGTCGATTAATCTTGAATATACAAAATTAAAGTAAATTAATTTGAATTTTTACTCGGACATTATGTTACAAATAATGAATGCATACATCCTATATATCTTTTAAAAAGTTTATGAGAATCTCCTAGTTAGTTCTGACAACGTTTTCAATTCAAAATTGACCCTTAGACCAATTTGTATAAAAACTAGGATGTAACAGACAGTCCGAAATAGACAATCTGTGAGCTAGAAATTAAAAAGGTTTTCATCCTTAAAGATAATTTATATCCGATTGTTTCTTTAGAAACAAAAATGTTTTTCATACTTTGAAATTCCCTGAGATTTGATCCCGAATTCGACCTACTTACAGTTCGAATTTCGCAAACCGCCGTCTTATTACGCTATAAAATTGTTTGAGCTATGTTGCGTGAAAATTTCAGCTTTCAAGCTTTAACCGTTTGGCCTACACAATGATTCTTAGTCAGTCAGAACAAAGAGTTTTATACATGAAGATGAAGAATATTGGGGAAATCTTTGTTTTTATAATATTAATTGTTTTTAAAAATTGATCGAAGTGACATTTTGATTGGAAATCGTTTGAGTTTTCACTAGGTTATGTCAGACTACATCTTTGAAAATCTCTTACAGCTTTTACAAGTCCAAATTTTTGTTCATTTTTGGCATAATTTTTTACAAATAAAATGAATAACTTTTTTTTTTTTTACAAAAAAAGTAAAATTATGATTTCTAAATGAAAATGTTGTTTAAAATAAGACTTATGAGAAACTGGATAAACTTTTAATTTCAATTTGAATTCAAAAATTAAGTATGAAAGGTATTTTTCAATTTTTATTAAGCAAAATTAAAAATAAAATTTTTACATAAGAATTGAAATTTAATTATTATTCAGGGGTGCCACAGGAATCGCTCTCGCTTGAGTTTGACATAAATTTCATACAAATTTAAGTCAAATTCAAGCGAAAGCGATTTCTGTGGCACCCCTGATTATATAGTTTTTTTTTATTTAGATCGAAAAATAAGAGATTTTCTTAACTTTGTTTTTTTATAAAAATCAACAAATAACTTTTATCTAAAAATGATGTGATATGTAGGCTATGGAATATTGAATACATTATAGTACACTTACCATTGGGGGCGCACGTGCTGTGGTGGACACCTCCTGACCCTCGTGGTCAAAGTGGTGCACGTGGTGGTGCTTGTGATCTCGATGTGCCTTTCCCGCGCTCAAAGCGACGCGATAGATTTGCACGAGGGTCACCTCGAAGTGGAGGCCGTGGCTTACTTCACCGGTTATTGAGCTTCCACCTGAACGCAATTTTCCTTTAGCCGGTATTTTATGGCCCACTAACTGCAAAAAGTCGTCATACACTGCCAATTATTATCGATTATCGATTACGACAACTTTGCGAAACCGTTAGGCCTGCTGACTTTGTTTTTTTATTTCATTTGTCATTTTTCAAATGGGTTTCAATGGGTAAAAATCAAAGCATGCGAAGTGAAATTTATGTCTTGTGGTATAGAATTAAATCGATTTGTGAGCAGAGTTGTGCAAAATGTAGAAGTATGTTTAAATCAGGCTATTAAACGGTAACGGTTATGTTCCCATTTGGGTTTTCGGTTAAAGGTTAGGAAAAACTTGAATACATCGGTTAAGTAACGGTTACCGGTTTTTTTTTGTATGTTTTGGTTTCAAAATATCGGTTCGGTTTACAAAACATTTCTAAAAAATGTAAAAGATATGTAAATTTTAAAACAAATGCTCAATTATTTTCAAAATTTAGTTTAAATTAGGTCAGAAGTAAAAATTAAATTTAGTTATAAAAAAATGTCCATTAAACCTGGATCGAAAATAACCGTTTTGCTTGAATTGGTTTCTTAACGGTTATATCGGTTAGAATAATTTCGGTTTTTGGGTTTTGTTATAATAAAAAACTTTTGTTTCGATTAAGGTTTCAGTTACGGTTACCAATTTCAATCGGTTAATACCGGTTAACGGTTACGGTTACGGTTTTGATCCCTGTTCAAAAGACATTTCATTGATGAAATAATGAAATGATACTTAATATCTCCTGCGATGGCATAACATAGACCAAACCGACCAAACAATTTAATACCGCAGCTTTTTTTTGTGTTTTTTGTTGTTTCCCTGAACGAGTTTCTAACAGTTGCCGTCTGTATTTTTTGTCGTTGTTGTTGTTTTTGATTTTGTAGCTGTCGTTAAGAGGTTGCTGTTTCCGTTCAAGACTCGATCGAACTCGAGACTCGACTCAAGACGCGTAATTAGACACTACACTACACTACAAGTAACAAGCTACGGGGGCTACGGCACTCCAAGTTACTCACCGAATTGTGGAAGCCACGCCCAATACGTTCTGCCTTCAGCCAGACCTGCCACTCGCCGGTCTTTCCATTCCACGAGCTGCACATGTGATGCCATTGCCGCATTTTTAGTGGGTAGTTCAATCTATTACAGCAAAAGTTACAGAAACAGAAACACAGAAAATATCATCATCAACATTATGGGTTACACTACAAAGTATGTATATACTGTGCACAGTGGAACAAACACGCTAGATTTGCTTTTAATAATGATTCATGTTAGTTATGTTAACATACATAATTGTCTTCAAAAGTTTGTTTCTTTTTTGTCCAAGTGTCTCATGCAAATCACAAAACATATTAGGTTATTATATTAAATTATTTGAAAAAAATAAAAAAAAATGTAAAAATACTAAGTTTTAGATGTAATTTGTAAAATTTGAAAACCAATATTGAAAAATTTTAAAAATTAAGATTTTTTTATTGAGATGAACATTAGCAATAAAAATTAAAGTAAGTTTTGAAAAAAATGATTAGAACTTAACAACTGTTATGGATGAATCGGTTTCTAAACAGTTATTTTGGCTGGAATTTATTCACTTTTCGGAATCGGTTTAGTATACATTTTTTTTTTTTTTCGGTTACGGGTTACCAATTTCAATCGGTTAGTACCGGTTAACGGTAACGGTTATGGCTTCGGCTTTAATCCCTGCATTTTTTAAATAAGAAAAAATAATGGGATCCGAAAACCTAACACAAAATGTTGCGAATGCTCGAAAGCTTTATTTCCCAAAACTTTTGGATAAACCTCAAAAAATCTATAGAATTTTCAAAAACACAAAATCATATTTGAGATTTATCAATTTAAATTTCTAATACAGACAAATCTTGCCATCTTCCCACTGTGCTGTTGTAGAAAATGGGAAGGTTTGTAACTCAATTGGATTTCAATTGGATTTCAATTTGGATTTCAATTTCGATTTCTAGTAACGTACCTGTACATTTGCTGACCTTTTATGGCCATCGATAAGAAACTGGAATTTTGCGCATTTGCGACCCAGATTTGTATCTCACGCTGTTCCTTTTCAGCTGTGGAAGTTAGATAGTTAAAGTTAATTAAAAACAAGAAAAAAAAACAAACAGAAAAAGAAAAATATGTCGTTGATATTATGAAATCAGAGCAAATTGCGTATTGCACAAATATTGCGATCAACTGATCAATTTTCTTAGCCATTGATTGGCATATGCAACTATTTACTGCTATAAGAAATTGCAAACATCAATTGATCAACAACCTTAACTCGAATACGAATTCGAATACGAATACGAGCACAATCATTAATCAATTATCGACTGGAAAGCCGATTAAATATATTTATGCATGATGATCATTTGTGCGATCATTGATCATCAATCTCAATTCTTTGTTAGCATACTTGAAAGTAAATCTTAAGACTACAGTTATTCAAGAAATTGTCTTGACAACAAAAAATAATTCACACATTTGTTATTTATTTTGAAATATTTAAGCCCAATGGAGAGACTATAAGATACAGTGCTCTACTTTCTGTTATTAGGATTCAGTTTAAATTTTATAACAGATTTATGTATATTCAAATTTGGCTTTGAATTTGACACTGCGTTTTTTTAATTACTTTCGAGTTTATTATCCAATCGTGATAAAAATGATTACATCGACCCCAAGACTCTTATGCAAATGATGTGTGCAAATTTCGGTTTTCTTGTTTTCAAATTGTTTTTGAAATTCTCTTTTTCCGCTTTCTTTAAAGTGCTTTCAGACGAGGATTTTTTCACCGACACTTTTTCACCGACGGTGAATTTACCCATTTACACAATTCGCATCGGTGTTCATACCAAAATACCATCGGTTTTTGTTTTCACGGTAGCTGGTCACACCCAACACACTTTTAGCTCGCGCACACTTTTTTTTTGCCGAAAAGCACAAAAAAATACCAAAAAAGTGCGATGTTAACGTATTGATGTTTCACCGACGCAAAAAACCGATGCAATAGAACGTGTTCTATTTCCATCGGTGAGCGTCGGTTTTTCACCGACACTTTAAAATGTTGTGTGTTTACACGACACCGACAGTTTTTTGACAAAAAGTGTCGGTGAAAAAATCCTCGTCTGAAAGCACTTTTAGCAACTGTGAAAATCTACATTAACCTCAAAGTCGATTTCAATTTTTTGTAACGTGCGCGACGGAAGTTTTTTTTTTTCAATAACAGTAAGGCTTTTATCTTTAAAAAGGTTTAGAAGTACTCCCAAAGATCTGCATTTTCCAGAAAATTGCATTTAAATGTGCCGATCTGGACGGGAGCTGTATCAGATTCAACATAAGAATATGCGTGCAAATGCAACGTTCGCAACGCTGGATAAACCCATATAAATAAATGTTGTAAATCAATTTTGTGAATTTGTTAATTTGAAAATCTACATTGACCTCAAAGTCGACTTCAATTTTTTGTAACGTGCGCGACGGATGCTTTTTTTTTTAATTAATTGCATTAAAATGTACCGATCTGGACGGGAGCTGTATCAGATTCAACATAAGAATATGCGTGCAAATGTAACGTTCGCAACGCTGGATAAACCCAACCCAACCCGAATGTTGTAAATAAAATTTGTAAATTTGTTAATTTGGTCACAACAATTACTTGACCAACTGTATGTCTGTGTGTCTGACTGTGCGATGAAGCGCTTTAAGCCGCTTTCGTCAGCTGGAAAGCTCACAAGGCGTTGCCCTCGGGTCAAAAGACAACTGGCATCTGTCAGGCAACCGGAAGCTTTATACGCAGCTTGAATTGCATATTTAAAAAATAATCTCAAATACTAATAAAAATAACAAAAGCCTCGCAATAGCAGCAACTCTTTACAGCTTACTGTAAACTCTGTAAACTGGTAAATTTAGCGCTTATGTAATGTGTGGTCACAATCGACGACGATGTCGTTGTTTTTTGGGGTAGAGAGAGAGAGAGAGAGGGAGGGAAGCAGTTGAAAATTGTGAAGATAAAAGACGAACAATATACATATCCATATATATCCATAAAAGTATCTCAAAGATACTTGGTATAACACATAATTGAGCGTACACTCTCATTGTGGGCCACAAACAAAACGGTTTCTTACAAAGTCATCTGTCAATTGAAATTAAAATTCAACAAGATAGCCAGCCATCAGTGTTGCCAGCAAAATCTAGTTTTAGTGGGTTCAAGTTTAAAAAAAAGCCAAATTTTCGCAGCAACAAAATCTGATGTGGAGTCAATAAATTCAGTATCTGAATTTACAAAGTGTCGAAATTTATGTTTCTACCTGAAAGAGAGAAGGAAATAACAGAAAACAGCTAAAAACATTTTAAAATTTAAAAATTTTTTTGGAATTAAACTTTGAGAAAAAAAAAAATAAAAATTTGACGGTATAAAAGCTATTGTGGCAACACTGAAAGAGAAAACAAATTTGAGGAAAACAGCTAAACACATTTTAAAATTTAAAATTTTAAAATTCATGAATTAACCTTTGAAAAAAAGCCAAAAATTTGACGGAATAAAGCTATTGTGGCAACACTGAAAGAGAAAAAGATTTTAAGGAAAACAGCTTAACACATTTTAAAATTTAAAACAGTTCAAGCCGTAAAATTAACCTTTGAAAAAAAGCCAAAAATTTTATGGGATAGAGCTATTGTGGCAACACTGAAAGAGAAAAAGATTTTACGGAAAACAGCTTAACACATTTTAAAATTTAAAATTTTTCAATCCATGAATTAACTTTTGAAAAAAAAAGCCAAAAGATTGACGGAATAAAAGCTATTGTGGCAACACTGAAAGAGAAAAAGCATTTAAGGGAACCCATGAATCCAATCCATGAATAAATCTTTAAAAAAAAAGCCAAAAATTTGACGGGATAAAAGCTATTGTGGCAACAGCGCCAACCATCGGCTGCATCAGCTGCTTTATGGCCAACAATCGCCATATGCTTGCATCAGGAAGTTGGATTCCTTTCACTTTCCGACCCGACCGAGACCGGCTATGAATGAATACTGTTTACTATTTACTATTTAGTGGAGTGTGGCCCACAAAATTACAATCTGTTGTTACTGTTGTTGTTGTTGTTGTTGCTGGCCTGGCCCACAGGCTTACAGGTTTACAAGTTTACAGGTCTTCAGGTCTTGTGTTGAAGGTCTCTTCACTTCAGTCTTCAGTTGACTGCGGGGGGCATCATAACGATTTACAACTTACAATTTACGAGTGCTTTTTCTTACATTATATAAAAGGTCAATGGCCATTGTGTTGGTTGGATTAAGTAAGAAAGTTGCTTGAAATGATGACCAGACCAGACCAGACCCCTTATAATTTTTACAGTTATTTTATAATCTGTCTGCATAGTGTAAGGTTACAACAAGTGCTCGACAGTTAAATGCCCAGTACTCGTATCAAAAAAAAAAAAAAATTTCATTTTCAGGAGCAATTCGGACGATCCGTAGAAGGATCCTGCTGTAGCTTTAAAACAGAAAAATAAATCTACTCTTGTTCCCAATGTTTTTCGTATGGAGGCGTAACAAAGTTCGAATCCAAATTTTGCAGTGCTTGCGATGATATTTACGTAATTTTTCATTGTAAGACTTGATTAAATTGATTGCACTAGACCAGCGGTGGGCCCGCAAAGGCTCAGGGAGCTGGCGGCTGCTCCCGAATACAGATTTCGTGCCCACCGCTGCACTAAACACTCACAGTGTTTCCTTATAGAAACATTGACAAAAAAAAAAAAAAAAAAAAAATGTTTATCACAAACATATAATGCCGTGTGACCGTTGTTGTGTTACTGGGCCCTCGTACTCACCTTCATAGGTCAACATGACATGATCACCGCTGTGATTAGTGAAACGCATCCAGAAACATAGCGTAAATTGATCGAGTTCGGGCAACTCGTTGTTGTATTCAACCGCTCCATCCTGATTGAAAGCAAACTTTTTAACACTACAGCGATCCGAGGATGATGCGGATGATGACGAGGAGGAGGAGGAGACGTAAAGTGGAGTGCGGGGAAAGCTAAGAGATGATTCCTTGATAAGATCATCTTTTAAAATATACGACTCGTAGTGATTATTCGCCTGATCGTAATCGTGATCATTCAATATGATCGAGCCCGTTTCAACGCCATTTACACTGACTGTCGAGTGTGGTAAGACTAGATCATCATGATCATGTTCGTTGTCCTTATGATCATCACTGGCGAATTGGGAATAGCTGGTGGCCAACTCGTGACTGCTGCTCGCCTCTCCTGGATGCGACTGCTTCAAACTGTATGAGGTAATCGGGCTGCCGCTTGACGCAATTGGCTTCCAGGCAACGGCAAAGAACGGCAGTCCATTGATCACGAAGAGCACAAAAAATGCCAAACCACTCCAACTCCAAGACGAGTAAGCTCGCATATTCATGCCGACGATCGATACGATTGATTGGAAATTAAGTTGAAATTGAAATTGAAATCAAAGCGTTTTCACGTCCGTTTGCGGCGCAGTCTCGCACTTTACTATTCGTCTATTCGTCTACGCATGCGCCAGACAGAGCTCCGACTCTGACTCTGACTTGACTAAAAACAAAAACAACAACAAAAACAACATAATAAAAAACATCAAAACAGAAAGAAAGACAGAAAAAAATACAACCGCATACACCGAGCTCGTTGGATCGTTGGATCGCTGGACAAGTACGTCTCAGTCTCCGTCTCAGTCTCCGTCTCAGTTGTAACAAATTGTAAAATTGTATTGAAATTGAAACTGGTTGAGGTTTTCTTTTCATACCCGTTACATGTCAGCAAGTTTTCGGGTGTATTGCAGTTATTGAAATCGGGGACTAAAACCGAAACGAATATCGGTTTCAGTTACGGTTTCGGTTATGGTTCGCATTTAGGTTTTCGGTTATCGGCTACGCAAAGTCTTTGAACAAAGGTTTCTTAGCGGTGAAACGGTTTATGTATGTTTCGGCTCTGAAATACCGGTATGGTTTCGGTTCACAAAAAAAAAATTTTTTTTTGCCAAAATATAATTATATTAATAATATAATAATGATAATTAAATAGGCAAAAATAAAAATGAAAATAAAATACAAAACTAATAACAAATATCAAAAATCGCAAACAAGACTTATGAGTCGGAAAATATTGAAACAGTTCAAACAGTTCAGTTTTATAATAAAAATTCAAAATAAAACATGCTTTTAAAATTGTATTTATAAGTTACACCAATGCAATTTTAAAAATAACAATCAAAAATAAAACTTTTTCAATTTTTATTATATATTTTTTATGAAAAACCGAAATTAACCCTTATAAATGAAACGGTTACTAAACGGCTATTTCGGTTTACAGAGTTTCGGCTTTAAGGTTTCGATCAAATGAAAATATTGTCTTTCGGTTACGGTTTCAGTTACGGTTTTAAACTTCAATCGGTTTTTACTGTTAAAAGTTAATGTTTCGGTTAGGGTTTTAATCCCTGATTGAAATGATTGTGAAAATAATTTCAAAGTATTATGTATACAAATCTTATTGTCCTGACTGACTCAGAATCAAAGTGTAGACCAAACGGTTAAGCCTAGAAATATGAAATTTTCACAACAAAGCAGCGATTTATAACTTTTTGAAAATTGCTAAAAATGGGTTAAAAGAGTAATTTTTAGGAATTTCAAAAAATTCTAAAAAATACTTGCAAAAATATTTTTGAAAATTTGTCTTGCAGTTTCTCTTAGAATTGTTACAAGATTTTTTTTGCATCAAAATTTTTTTTTTTGAAAAATCGAAATTGTTGAACAGGTACAGATATCTCATAGTCGGGGTTTTTTCCCCTTATTAATGTTGATGCTTATGCTGTAAAACTGAACATTTTCTTTTTGCTTTTTGCTCCGAACGCAGCGTGTAAACCACTCCACACTATGGGCAATTTTCCCATTTTTCTGGCACTAATACATTTTTTAAAATAACAAATATGCAGATTAACAAAATTTTAATGCCAATGCATTAAAAAATTATTAAACTGTTGCCACATACCAGAAATGTGAGTACAATAGTTAAGATAATATAGGTTGAAAGCATAAACGGCATGTTAAAATAAAATGTACAGCTGACAAGATTAAGAAAAAAGACGGTTAGCCGAACCGTTTTTCCAGCCCTACTTCTTGTAAACCCAATGTAAGAACCAAGTAAGCTAATAATTATTGCCAGATATATAATAAAATTTCCCATAGTACATTCATATTTAAATATAGTTTATACATGTATTGAGACCGGTAAAACACACTGACATAAGTAGCTTCCTTTCTTCACCTCTTAATCTAAGTCAGTTGCATAGGAATGTTCAACTAACTAACTGGATGTTAACAAAAAAAAAACATTCTTTTAGACTCGTTCAGTTGGATTGTTCCATAAATCATCGCATTAATTGCTCCCTCACATGAAATCAACTATTAAATAAATAAATAAATAATTAAAGATAGATTTTCAAAAAAAGAAATCTAAGAATAAATGCTAATTATGGAATTCATGGATTTCGAGATAAACATCAAATCTCCGAAAAGTGAAAGCTTTTATATAAAAAAATAAAAATAAAAATAAAAAGAAACAATGACAGCTCTTTTTAACAATCGCAAGACGCGTCAATAATTGGCAAAGAGCTTAATTAACTGGGTGTGTATTTATTTTGTTACCACATACATACATACGTATAGCATGTACTTCATTAATTTCTATCTATTGGCTGTCTTTATTTTTTGGCTTTGGCCCTGGCCCTGGAATTTCCAGCAAGAGTTGTGCATAACTGATTGAATTTGAATTAAAGTGAAACTTACTAACAATATTTCAGCTAAATTAAGGCAAATCTATTTGAAGAATATACCTGTACTTAATCGACTAACTTATATAATAAGTAGTCTAAGATCGACCGAGAATTAAATTGTAGGCCAAACGGTTAAAGGTAGACTGCTGAAATTTTCACCCAACATAGCTGTGACAATTTTAAAATACCATTAATAAACTAAAATATCAAATTATGAATGTATTTTCTCCCAAGTAAAGTATTGTTTATGCTATATAGTATGTATTTTTCGATTATTTCCATTACAGATTGGCAAGCAACCAGCCCCATATTATGTTGGCTCATCGCAAACTTTGCCCCGTGGCATGTATGCCTCAGACCGCAATAAAGTCTCAATGGGTGCGTAATAATCTAGATTTAATAAAGACTTCTAATTTATCTACATAATTAACTGTATCAGGCATGCCACAGAAATCACTAGTGAAAGCGATTTCAGAGAAAAGCAATTCCACTTCGAAAATTTCTCCGTGCCACAGAACTTCGAGTAATTTATAGTTTTAAGCATGTTCACCAACCTTTTCGAACTAGGCTGCTAGGGTTGGCCCCTTCTCAGATTAAATTTCCCAAGGGTTTGTTTGGCAACTTTTTTAAGATTATCATTGCAGAATATCAAATTTTCATTTTAATTCTTATTTAATTTATATAATTCAATTTATTTATATAATAATTGATATTGTATAGCTTAAAAAAATTTAAAAGTTATTGGCGCGGCAAACAATAAAAGTTTCTCGACAACTCTAAATTCAAAAATTCGGACAAAAAATGTCATCGGACGCCAGTGAATTGAGAAATGATTTCATCTCACTCAAAATTGTTCAGGTGATTGGACTGTGGCACGGAGAAATGAAATTGACGTGAAAGTCAAGTGAAAGAGATTTCTGTGGCATGCCTGTATATTTTACTATCATTTTATAATTTAGTATACACAGAAATTCGCATTTGTTTTGTTACAAAATCAATTTTTTAAAAATGGGCGCCAATATTTCTAAAACGAAAAATATATCAAATTTTTCTAGATCAATTTCTGAAAACAGAAAAAGTAACTAAAATTGGAAAGTCATGGCATTTTAATACCAATTTCTTGCTTTATGATTTTTTCTAAAGAGTACATTAAATGGTAGTTTTTTCCTCTAAAATTTTGAGATTTTAGATTTTAGATTTTATTTTATCTAATAATTTAATGTTTGTTATGAAGATAATTTCATATTATAAATATGTATATTACATGTGTGCATATTTATACAATTGTTAAAAATCCCATGCATAAATATATATTACGTATGTATAATTTAAAAACAATAAACAAATATATATGTATGTATAAAAGGAGCGCCTGTGAAAGCATTCAGATCGCATTCAGATCGAGGGGGTAGCATGGAACCACTGTTTCCATATTCCTCGGATCAATTATACAGTATACCAGGTACACGAATCTACAATACCTTTAATTACTTATGTTTAGAGAATCATATGGCTTATTTTCATGTATACTTGTACTTACTATGAACATATATTCGTTTATGGGTTTTCCAATTGAGCAAGTGACAATTATTGAGAAATTCGTAAATATTAAAAACTTAGTTAAAGCCTTTAGTTGATTTGATTTTGATTTACCGAAAATGCTATCTTATATTGTACATTGTACGAAATCTCACTTACAGACGGATATACCAGCTCCCCAGAGAGGAGCACACGTGGCAACTATGAGGAACCGTACTACAGTCAGTACGGCACTCGCGGCCCTGTTGTGGCGCCCATCATTGACGAGGAGCAGAGGTGAGTCTCCTTCTTCCAATGACTAACGATATTCGAAAAACTTAAAACCTCTTAACGAGCTAAAATTCAAGTGAGGAAAACATATCTATGCGTGTACATTTCTGATTTCCAATTTTGTGACGAACGATATTCAATTTTGCGTATAATGCGTAAATTATTTCTAAAAAAAAAAAAAGTTTTGCCATTCAGTACATTGCGCAAAAAGGTCCCGATTCTTCTTTATATCTAAAATAAACAAAAAACTTTTTTGCACTGTGTCGAATGCCAAACTTTTTTTGTTTAATCGTTCGTCACAAAATTGTACATACACTCGCTAGAAAAACTATGCGTACACACTTGCTTTTACTCTAACAGCTATTGTAAGTCAAGTCATCTATATTTGGAAAGGTCGTTTAAATTCCGTTTGAATAATGCAAAAATTTCCTTAACCCATTAAGTACCCATTAAAAATTTTGAATTCCTGTAAAGGTCTATTTTGAAACTTTTTTCCTCTGTTTTTTTAAAAAAATGTTTTGATGCAAAAAAAATTCTTCAAACAATTCTAATAGTGACTGCGAAATTTTTTTCAAAAATCTCTTCGCTAGTATTTTTTTTATAATTTTTTGAAAAATCCTAAAAATTAATTTTCACCCCTTTTTTCTTTTTTTCACACAATTTTCAAAATATTATAAAAATACTAGCAAAAATATTTTTGAAAATTTTTTGCAGATACTCTTTTAATATAGTTTCAACAATTTTTTTGCATCAAAATATTTTTTTAAAAAACGATTATAAAAGTTAAAAAAGTATACGCTTACAAAAATTCGATTTTTGCATCATTCAAACGGAATTTAAACGACCTTTCCAAATATATTTTTTTTACTATGATGACTTGACTTACAATAGCTGTTAAAGTAAAAAAAAATGTGTACGCATAGTTTTTCTGGCTAGTGTATATCAATAATTATGGAAATGTTTTTGTCACTAGATTATTACCTCGTAAAGAGGGTTTTTTTTATTTGTTTGCTTCTTTTAGTAATTGATAACTTTATTAATTATTTATAAAAGTTAAAAAAAAAAATAGGAAAAAACTTTAATGTAATTTAAATTGCGATTAGTTAATTATTGTGATCATTCTCTTTGATATTTTCATAAAGCGATGCGGCTCTTGCGGAGGACCAATACTCGTTGTATGGCATGAAAGTTGGCCCAAATCGTCTGCCACATCGCGGCAATCAGATTTACGATCCAACTAGGTGAGCATAACCAAATTTCTGTTTCTGTTGCTGTTTCTGTTTCTGTTTGTTGCGCATCGAATTCATATAAGTTGCATAGTCTGGAGCCTGAAGAAAATTTGAGATGATTGTTTGATCATTATTCGCTTGGTTTTTCGTGCTGCGTTTGCTTCGTCTGTAGATTTTGATGCGCTTAACGTTGCCATTGTTTGAGGTTGTCGTTGCCGTGGCCACGGGATGAAAATAAGTCGTGCCTTTGCTCTTGATGGCCTGAACAATCAGGCAAAGCAAATAGCCGCCAAATGATAGAAATGCCAACGAAGTAATGCTGATTTGAAACAGGGTCTGCAACTTGGACGGCTTCTCCTCACTCTCAGTCCAAGAGGACACGTGATGATCGCCGGACGAGTGCCAGGACTGGGAGGGACCACTCTCTGACATTCCACTGCAGGATTTAAAAAAGAAAAAACAAAAAAAATTAGATCAATAACAATCAGGGATTAAAACCGAAACGAATATCGGTTTCAGTTACGGTTTCGGTTATGTTCGCATTTAGGTTTTCGGTTATCGGTTATCGGTCACAAAAAATAAATTTCTTTGCTAAAATATAATTATATTCATAATATAAAAAAAATAATTAGAAAGGCATTACTTTCTTAATGTTTCATTCACACTCTTATTTCAATTATAAATCAAAATTAAAAATAAAAAGGGAAATCAAAAATAAAAAACAAAACTAATAACAAAATATCAGAGATTGCAAGCTCGACCAATGAGTCGGAAAAATTAGAAATACAGTCGAACTTCCCTAACTCGAATCACCAATATCCACGAAAAAAGTTCGAGTTAGGGAGACTTCGAGTTAGGGAAGTAGAATTGTATGAAATTTGCCTAGTATTGCCACTCGATTTTGTTCGAGTTAGAGAGACTTCGAGTTAGGGAAGTTCGAGTTAGGGAAGTTCGACTGTAGTTCAATATTTTTGGTTTTCAATTATTTTTAAATTGATTTTTAAATATGTATAGTAAACATTGAAAATAAAAAATGCTTTTAAAATTGTATTCAAAAGTTTAAACATAGCTCTTAATTGCAATTTTTAAAATAACAATTAAAAATAAAACTTTTTTTTTTACCTTTTTTTATAAAAATTGGAAATAAAAATTTATTTTTGGATGAAAAACCGAAATTAACTCATATAAATGAAACGGTTACTAAACGGTTATTTCGGTTTACAGAGTATCGGTTTAAGGTTTCGGTCAAATACAATTTTTTTTCAGTTTCAGTTACGGTTTTAAATTAAAATCGGCTTTTACCGGTTAAAGGTTAAAGTTTCGGTTAGGGTTTTAATCCCTGATAACAATTGATTAGTAGCTATACTATAATAAAAACAAACAGGGAAGGCTTTAGTCGAGTGCCAGACTATAGGATATCCGTTACTTATGTAAATAAACATAAAATATTTTTTATTGCATAACTTTAGGCACTTACTGTAAACTTAAATCAACCATTACTAACGTTCTGTTTGAACGATCTTGTTACGATTTAGTAGGATGATAGCTTATAATATAAGTTAACGTTAATTACCAAAAAATACGTAATTTATTAAATACTGTGCGTGATCGTGAATATTTATACTTTTTAGGTTTTTACTCCCTGTTACATACATTTTAACGAATACAATATACCCTCTTACTTAGTTTACAAGTAACGGGTATACAAAAATGTATAATATATTTATTAGTCACTGATTAATTGAATATAATTTAACCCACCGATCGGCAGCCATTAAGGCCATTCGCTGGGGAATGTGAGGCGACGATTCGTTGCAGCTAATGTTATCGGAATCTTCAGTAGCATTACCATTCACATACTCATCCTCATGCCCAGTCTCCTCTTTGTGAGGATCAAGTGCGCTCATCATTTGCATCGATTTTTTTAAGATCAGCAAGTCTTGAAGTTGAAAATTTGATAGGCAGTTGGCAAAGCGTTGTGGCGAACTGGTAACTGTTTATTTTTTGTTGGTTGTTTAGAATTCAATTACCGATTAGTTAAGTTAGTTAAGGTTGCAACTTAGTTAGTTAGTTATTGTAACACCTACCACTGCAATAGGCCATGGCTATTTCGGTTCTCGGTTCTCGATTCTCGATTCTCTACCGCCTCGGCAGACTGTAGACTCGCAACTGCTGCAAACAAAGAATGAAACAAACCTTGGATGTCAGTCTTTTTTTCAGTTTCAGCTCAGTTTGCAACGCTTGCATGAGCCAAGTAAAGTATTTCAACTTTCGTGACACGAATCCGCATTTAGGCTTGACTGCTCAATTAGATCTAGATCTAGATCTTGACAGGAACGGAACGGAACGGGACGGAACGGAAGTGCTGGCAACACTAAATAAACTTGTCGCAATTACTTATGTGTGCCACTGTTGTGTCTAATTAACTGTCTTTTGTTTTTAATGCATCTGTCATTTCATTGGCATCGAGTAAAAAAATGTTAGCTTGAATTCATACCTGTTAAAAATCGATTAGCATTACCAATCAATTAGATTATTTTTGGAAATAATCGTAGTGACTATATAATTTACTGTTGAAAAATTTGTAATTATATAATGATTACGATTGCAAAAAATCAAATAAAATCTAAAATTATTACAATTATTCAAAAATAATCTTTTTGATTATTTCGGATTATTTTTGATTTTTTCTGATTATTTTGGCTTCTTTGATTGCGAAAATTTAAAATAATTTGATTTTTACCAAAAAGTCATAAATAATCAAAAGTAATCAGGTAAAATAAAAAATAATCAGAAATAATCAGAAAGATTATTTTTGATTATTTCTGACTATTTTTGAATAATTGTAATAATTTTAGTTTTAGATTTTTTTGTAATCGTAATCATTAAATAATTGGGCAAAACCGAAAATAATCGTAATTTAATCATTGGTTCGACTTTTAAACAAAAATAATCTAATTACTAATGATTATGATTACTAATCAATATTTGACAGGTATGCTTAAATTGAAAAAAAAAATGCTAATCAATTGTTTTGTAATTATATTAAAAAGTAATGCATATAAATACAATGATAACTTAACTTTATTAGCATTGATAAATTTTTTGTATACCCTGACCCTGGGGGTATATTAAGTTGTGTTTAAAAGTATGTAACAGGCAGAAGGAAGCATCTCCTACCCCATCAGGTATATTTATTCTTGATCAGCATGCTTTCGATATAGCCACGTCCGTCTGTCCATATGAGCGAAAGAATCTCAGAGCTGATAAGAGCTAGGACCACCAAATTTGGAATGAAGACTCCTTATAATGTCAGGCAGTGTTCCCAGGGTATATTACTGTCGAGTGCACTCGACTGTTCCACTTTTCTAGTCTTTATTAAAAATAGCTCTCATTTTGAACTCTTGGCACATATTTAAAAACTGAAAAACAAATATAGGAATCGATTTGTTAATGACTAATGAATTTTGTTGTTGTTTTTATTGCAGACCTGAGGATTTGCATCGCATACGAGTGGAGCATATGGAGCGTCAATTGGCCAACCTGACTGGATTGGTCCAAAAGGCTTTGGTCAATCAAAATCCCCAAATCGCTCCAATAGCCGTGCCCACATTAGACTCCAACTATCTCGTTGTGCCCTCACAGGGTATACAGGGTATGTACATATACCATTTATATATATGTATGTGTATGTATGTATATGCTTTTTTGCTTCTTAAACACTTAAGCTACCCAAACTAATAATTATAGTTGCCAATTTTAACTTAAAAGTATTCATAGAAATGTGATATTTTATATCGAGTATACACAACAATAATAAGACTTATTTTTGAATTTTTGTTTAAAATCAACAAGCAATTATCAAAGATTTTTAGAATTATAATCGTTAGAATTGACATCATGAGTGTATGCATGTTTTAACTATGATAAGTCTGTACTCATACATACACATATCCCAGGAATATAAGTATATGTGGATGAAGTTATTAAAAAAAAAAATACTTTTAACACAAAAGATTTGATGCTTATTTCTTAAGATAATCCTATCATTTTATTTCCGTTTGAATGACGCAATTTTCAAAAAAATCATAAGAAATACTAACAAAAATATTTTTGAAATTTTATTTTTGGCTTCACTCTTAGAATTGTTTGAAGAAGTTTTTTGCATAAAAAAATATTTTTTGTAAAATATCGAGGAAAAATCTTTTGTGTTAAAAATATATTTTTTTACAATAACTTCATCCACATATACTTATTTCACTGGGTGTATGTCTACAAAAACTGAACAAGTTCTGTTATTGTCTCTATTTTTTTTTGTGTATTTCAATTAAAATTTAGCTAACGGCTCCGCTGATGAGCTGTACGTTAGGGAAAAGGCGCCCAAGTTGGGCAAAAACTCATGCCGTAAGTGTACAAAGCAAACCAAAAGTTTCTTTAGGTTCCTCAATATCAATGTAAATTTTCAGAAAAATCCGTGTCGTTTGAAAAATCAGTTTCATTTAGCGACGATATACAAGGAATTCCCAAATCGCATAATCCCCTACATGCCGGTAAATAGAAAATAAAACCATGAGATCTTTGATTTTAACTATATTATTTTCACTTTCATCGCAATATTGTAATATAAATTTCAATAAAATGTTATTGAATTAAGTTTGAGTAGAACTAAACTTTATGCCTTTTATATTACCACTCATCCCTAATGATCTATAACCTGATATTACTACAACACTGGAACTAAAGCTGATACGAAGCCAACAAAGCCGGCAATCAAATCATCTACCTTGCCACGAACATCGTCACAAGGTAAGATCCCAATGATCCAAATAAAATGAAGGGAATACTATACTTTTTTCTTATCTTCGGAAGTTCTTTATCCTTTAGTCTACAGTGGGGAAAATCCGCTTAATTAGCTAACATTAATTAAACTTATCGAATCTCAAATACGCTGTTTTTCTAATACATATTTTTTTTTTTTGTTTTAATATCGTTGTTTAAAAAATTGCAGAGTTTACAACAAACCATTTTGCCGACACAAGCTAACTATATCTAGATTTTTTTTAAAATGTTTTCCTTGAATTACAGTCAAAAATTAATTTTGATGATAAAAATTATAAAAAAAACTTATACAATTTAAAGATGCCTTTTTTAAATTCGAAGATACAAATTAATATTAGCTAATTTAGCGGTTTGAAATGAAGGGAATATATTTTAATGTTTAGGAATTCTTACCAGATGCACAATTCACGCATGCATTCAATATCACACACAAATTTAATTTTTTGATTTTTTAAAATTTGAATTCTAGCTTAAATAATTCAAAAATTTAAATTAAAGCAATACCTCAGTGAAATAAGTATATGTGGATAAAGGTATAAAAAAAAAATATACTTTTAACAAAAAAGATTTGATGAAGATTTCTTAAACTAATCTTAACACTTAAATTCCGTTTGAATGATACAAAAATTTCTTTAGCACATTAAGTAACCATGGAAAGTTTAGAATTTTCGTAAAAGTGTTTTTTTTTCTACTTTTTTCCTTGGTCTTAAACAAAAAATATTTTGATGTTTAAAAAATTCCTCTAAAAATTCTAAGCGTGACTGTGAAAAAAAATTACAAAAATCTCATTGCTAGTATTTTTTTATGATTTTTTGAAAAAAGTAGAAAAAAAAACACTTACAAAAATTCGAAATTTTCCATAGGTACTTAATGGGCTAAAGAAATTTTTGTATTATTCAAACGGAATTTGAGTGCTAAGATTATTTGAAGAAATCTTCATTAAATCTTTTTTGTTAAAAGTATATTTTTTTTGAATACCTTCATCCACATATACTTTTTTCCCTGGGTGTATCAATCAATCAATCAATAAATCATGCACAAATATAATATTTTCACATAATTTGTATTAAATTTGAATTCTTCCTGAAATTGATAAATTAGTTAATGAAAATTGAATACGTTCTCCCTCAAGAACGCGATCGTCTAAAGCCGCCTCCGCCACCAAAGCCCATTGTGCTGGCCCAGACGGCCCATCCAAGCTACCGGGCGGACATCGCACTCGCCCCCGAGGTCTACAATCATTTGAGGGGCCTGCAGAAGAAGGCCAAGGATCTGCGCATGGAGGTGCGAACCCTGAGGCGATTATCTCAAGCACAATCAGTCGCTGTACGTGAGGATATCAAAAGCACCTTTATGCGCATTCGTGCCACATTGCTGGCCAGCGGCAGTGGCAGCTTTTGGGGTCAGAGCGATCAGGACACCACCCGCATATCGCGGGAGGAGGAACTCTATAAGCAAGAGGTCATACGACTCGAAAAGGATCTCAGCGACTTGGAAGCATCCGTGGAGAATTTACGTGGCGAAGTCATCAATCGACGGACTCGAGTCAATATGACCGCTGTCGAGGATATGGCCCTAGTTCTAAGTCGCGCAAGGTATATATACACAACTATATAAATGCTAAGTATTATTTACTTAAATAGCCCAGTAATAAAAGTGTACACAGACTTATGACCGTGCCTGTGCCTGTGCGTCCCCGTAACTACCTAGATCTCAGACACTATTTGAGCTAAAGCTACCACATAAGGTGACAATACACGTACAGAGAGAGATTTCGTGTGTTCTATAAATAGGACGTACGGTGGTTTGCTCTCTTACGCTGCGCCTATTTTCTCACGAAGCAGCTGATGTTTTCTGATGTCAGTCGCTAAGCTGCGTTCAATGAAGAGAGCGCAAGACTTTTATCATACACTGCAACTAGTGTTTTTTGCCCTCTTTACGTGGCCAACTGTAAGGATGTGACAGTTCGTATTTGCTTTCATTTCATTTTTTCAGTGTACATCAATAAAACGTCACCCAAGCGCAATTATTGATTTTGAGAGAGTTGACAACACTGTTCTTAAGTCTGTTCGCACTTCAAGTTCGCTTTTGAATTCAAGGACAAGTCCTTGAGGGTATATGGGTATTTCCAGGATCGAGAACGCGACATTTGTACGTCTTTAAATGAAACAAAAAAATGGCACAAGTGTACATTTTCAAAAATATTCTCTCACAGGCCCATCTCTACTTTGAAGACTTGTCGTTTTCGAATTATTTATAAAAACAAAAACAATGCATCGCGAACGCGACGAAAAATGGAAGTCATGTTTGACTTCATCTTACACCATAATAAAATAATGTAGTTTTCTATTTTAGAAATAATTTTGATATGTTACTATCATTTTATTTATTTTACAAGCTTTATTAGTAATTTGGTTCATCAAATCTTATTCGATATATCGAAAACAGCTTGTAAAGCTTGTTTTAAACTAAACATTCAATATATTTCTATGTATTAAAATGGTTGATGTTACAATCTTACTATCTTACGTAGTGTAATCGTCAGAATACAAACGGTCCATTTTGGAAGTACATTTTTTAAAAAAATAAGCAAAAATTCAGAACAAGTGAATTAATTCCAATGTAGAATCTATGTATATGTTCATCCTATTGAATTTCTTCTAGCTTAAATAAATAACAGAAGTAAGTTTTAGTTAACTTGGTGTCTTATAGACATTACTTGACCTCAAGTTAACTAAAACTTACTTCTACAATATAGAAAGGTCACAAAAACAAACATTTTTAAACATAAACGGACTACACGCCGGAAAAATTCTGAAATAGCGGCAACACTCACTTGTTACTGACATAAACAGAAAACAAAAAACCAAAATTGTTATTGCAATAAAAATGCCGATGGCATTTGCACAATAACGACGGCAACAACAACACACAAAGGGCTAGATCAGCTTCACAGCTATTTTTTCACTTTTGAGACCTAAAATTCACAACTGGTTTTGGCTTCTCAAAAGTGACATTAGGCTGAGATCGCTGGTCAAGTCAGCAAAAGGTACTAATGATAGAGATTGGCATCTCTTGAAACAGCTGTATACCGAGCCATGCTCCTTGCATTTTTGGCAAGTGTTTTGTGTGTTGTTGTTTGTTGGTGTCTTATAGACATTACTTGACCTCAAGTTAACTAAAACTTACTTCTACAATATAGAAAGGTCACAAAAACAAACGTTTTTAAATAAATAACTTGAGTACATTTTTGGTAAAAAATTTCACAAGACGTGAAAGACGTTTTCTGGAAATGCCCATATTAATTTATACGCTCACATTACAAAATTAACATATCCACAAATATCTGTTGTATTTTTTATATACGATTCAATTTTATAATAATCTCTAATAAATAAATTCTAGCAAAACTGTTGCTGAACTCAAGCTCAAGTTTCCAACACTGTCGAATGGCTTGCGTTGCATCCTGTCCAACGAGATGGAGAAGGTGGTACGCGAAGAAAAGTTCCTAAAAGAAGAGCCAGACCGTCTGGAATCGGCACTACGTCGCTGCAAAAAGTTAACTGGCACCTTGGTGACACTTAAACGGTTTGTAACTTTATTTAATTTATTGATTTATTCTTATTTGAAAGATTGATTAATTGAAATTTCAAACAAAATTTTATTGCAAGTAAATTTTAATATTTTCAAATTTGACTTCTTTCTTGGCAATAGATTGGCCAGCGTGCAGGAACAACGCTTACCGCCCAATGAGCCGCCAATAACTGAAGAGTCGCTACGTTCTGCAGATATTTCTGTCCCCGACAAGGTGAGTTCATTATCTCTTCAACTTCAAAAGAAACGTACACAAAAGGAAAACACACACACACTCAGCTAATAAAATCAAAATCAAAATCAATTACACCTAGGGCTGTATTGCCAATGCTACTTTAATGCATTAAACACCATACGTTCCATACCGTTCCATATGTCATACATAATTATAATTATAATTATAACGTAAACGTATACTAATGTTTAATAATATACTTTTGTATGATTTCAATGACAAAAAACCAAAAAAAAACAAAATATCTAAAATACAAAATTAGTTGCTTTTGACCGAAAAAAAAAGAAGTATTTGCATTGGCTACGTTTAATTTTGAAACATGCATTTTATTGCACACTATAATTATAGTATATCCTTGCTAAATATTGTAAAAGTCGCAGACATTATACTAAATATACTATGTAAGAGTTTTACATACATACATAGAGTACTTAAGAGGTTACTTTGATTGTTTGCGAAATTTTCGGAATTTTCAAGTTTGCACATTTTTCAAAATAATAATAATAATGATATAGCGATGATGCCGATGATAATGATAATGATAATGATAACGCACAACATGACGACGAGTTGTAAATAAATCTATAAATATATACTATATCATTCTTGATCAGTCCAATAGCAATTCCAATTTCTATCAATCTACAATATTGCTATGAAAACTTACAAAGCAGGTGTGATCAAATCAAAGAAAGTTCCATTAGTTTCATTAGTAGCAACAATATTTATCTTGTTTTTTTTAGTTTACAACAATAATTATTTAAATTTAGTCAAGCAATTGTGTATATATATTTGAAATACATACATGATAATACTGACAAATTTAGGTTGCATTTAAATTTAAATTTAAATTGTTAATAATAAGTTGGCGATCATTTACTTTTTATTGATTTATTTAATTTCCTTTGATTTAAAGAGCAAACAAATTTCAGGTTTAACCTTTAGTTTTCTTGTTTTTTACTGGCATTTTATTACCTTCAGAATATTATATGAAATTTAAATAAACAAACATTAAGTAGCCAATTTTAATAAGTTGGGTTTAATAATAAATTAATACAAATATGTTAATACACAAGAGAAAAGAAAACGTTATCAAATTATTTGTCGAGTTTTTTTTAAGAATTTCAATGTGAGAATTTTGTTAAAAACTAACGCACAATGGAACATCATTGTCATAATTCATATAAAAAATTTGGTAGCTATAAAATGTTTGAATTCAAGCCCTTTTAGTAAATAAAAAAGTCGCGGTCAGCGCGAGCCTGAGTTTTGTAGAGTTATAGAAATACCGCATAAAGCACTGAGAGCAGCAGGAGCAAAGGCGTGCCCATCGCTGGGCTAATTGCAGAATTAGCTTTTAGAAAATGTAGAGCTTTTCTTAATCGATTGTGGATTTTTTAGGCAATGATGAAAAGTTCAAACTCACCTTTGAAAATAACATGATAATTTGTCTCAATGTTGAACAATGTTCAATAAATAAGTTCTACCTTGGAAAAATGTTTCAAGCGTTTACTTGTGATCTATTTAGTGTTCCATATAAGGAAAAGTAGCAATATTTTTGGTGAAGGTTTCAAAAACAGAGTCAAATTTGTTGCCTAAGCTTAAATATATGATAAAGTTGAATTTTCGATTTAAAATTGGCAATTGTATGTAAATAAACTTTATTAATTTTATGAACAATTAGTCAAATTCTAAAATATTAAAAGGTTTCATAAAAATGCCATCCTAAAATCGATCCAACCCCAAATTGCTTATATTTTACGATTGGCTGTTATTATATCAATATCAATATATACATATATACTTAATCAGAAAAAGACATACTCAATTTTAAAAACAGTTTTTAAAACTGAGGCGAAGTTTGGAATTTTTACAATATTTTTTTAAAAGCGCAAACGTCTTAAGTATTTAACACGCTATTCATATTCATATGATGACAAAAACACCAATCAAAGTAAAAAAACAAAAATAAAAACTAAAGTCTTATAAAATGAGGTTTACCTAGTGATTTCATTTTCTTCTTCTTGCCTTTTTTTGGAACTAACAATTTTGATATCGTGATATCGTGTATACAACAACAACTACAACCACATAGTTTAACTGGCGATGGAGTTCTAACTTCAAAGAGGCAATTACTGAGTAATGACTGAAAATATAAAAAAAAAACAAAACAAAAATTACAAATTTTACTTAAAAACCCTTTTTAAAAATATAAAAAAGATGAACTCATTAAAAACTATGTCAATTTTATTTTAGCTAAACATTATTTGCTCCGCATTAAACATAAAACTAGTTTATATTTTTGTATACTACTTACTACTGCTATAAACTTCTCAATACTTAAACTAATACTAAACTCGAAACCATATTTAAAAAAAAAAACTCAAACTCATTATAAGCTATCCATAAAGCCCAAAAACCAAACCACACATACCAAACTGCAACTATCATTAGTTACATACATATGTACATCTATATAATATATCCAAATTATGTGTATATTTACATATAAATGTGTGTGTGCTTAACGTGCTTTCCAAAAGAGAATTTATTGGTTTTTAATTAGCATACACTTTTGGTATATGCTCCTTACTCTTTGTTCCTCTTTGTTCGGTACTGTTTAATTAAAACTAAGGGAAACTACATACATATGTGTATAAATGATAAATAACATATTAAATCAATTTAAAAAGTGCCTTACTTGTATGCTTTTTTAAGATCATCCATCAAGAACAGTGTTTGAATGTAGGCAAATAGAAGAAAGTAACTTGAATTGACACAATTTATATTTTATTCAATTCTTAAAGATCGTTTTTGATCACCGTACCTGACCTGAAGCAATATTTCAAATACCAAGTACCAGATATACATACAGTGAACCACAAATGTCTTTATACAGCATAAATTTGTCAAATTTGCATATAATAAAGATGTTTTGATGCGGGTTTCTTATATTAATCTTTTCTTCAATTAAATCCCGTTCGAATGATGCAAAAATTTCTTTAACCCATTAAGTACCCATCGAAAATTTTGAATTTTAAAAAAAGTCAATTTTTCAACTTTTTCATTGGTTTTTTTCAAAAAATATTTTGATGCAGAAAAATACTTCCAACAATTCTAAGAGGATTTTCAGTCTAAGAGTGACTGAAAATCCTAAAAATTACGATTTTAACCCCATTTTCCTACTTTTCACACAAAAAGTGACTTTTTTGCAGTTTCCAAAAAATTATAAAAAATACTAGGAAAAATATTTTTGCAGTCACTCTAAGAATTGTTTGAAGAATTTTTCTGCATCAAAATATTTTTTGGAAAAAATCGTGGAAAAAACTTGAATTTTTTTTTTTTTAATTCAAAATTTTCGATGGGTATTTTTGAATTTTTTGCATCATTCGAACGGGATTTAATTGAAGAAAAGATTAATATAAGAAACCCGCATCAAAACATCTTTATTATATGCAAATTTGACAAATTTATGCTGTATGAAGACATTTGTGGTTCACTGTACCTATTCAACAAAATGTTCGTCTACACCAGCGATGTGAATGACATTTCCAATAATAATCAAAAAAAAGTCGCCGTCAGTGCGAGCCTGAATCTCGTAGAATTGCAGAAATCACGCATAAAGCACTGAGAGCAGCAGGAGCCAAGGCGTGCCCATCGCTGGTCTAAACTGGTCACAGCTTATAAATAAAATAGTATTTGTTTTTGATTGCTTTTATTGTCTGTGCTCCACAGATTATATTACATTTCGAAGGATATAAGATAAGCCAAGAGGACGTTTTATTTATTTTCTAAATAAAAATATAACATGTATTTTTTATTTCCTTTTTTTAAAAGTTTTTTGTTCGCTGTATTATATTTCTTCTCGTTAATCTCGTTTTTTCTTTTAAGTATCAATGATTATTTTTGTAAAAAGCTCTTTCGTAAAAAGTGTAATTTTACTTATTACGATTATTAATATCAAATAAAATGCATGTGTGTGTGTATAGTATAAATTTGAGGGGTCCTGATGCAGTATTTATAAAAAAGGACATTTAGTTTTGAGCTATTGCAATTGATTACAATTGAATTCTGTTGTCAGCTGGGTTTCCAATTTTGTTTCAATCACCTAAATAAACCGATAAAATGGAATTTTACAACTTTTGGAAAGAGTTAACTTCGGAAGTTCCGAAGACTTAATAAATATACATATTTAAATACATATTCATAGACGGTTTTATTTTGCTTTTAATACATTTTTTCTCTCGTTTCTTTATTTTTGGGGTTTTTTATTAATTATGAAAATTGTTCAAATACCCAAAAGCTAGTTAAGTGACAAAATAAACATTCCTGTATATTAATGTTGTAGTTTAAAAGCGTATGTACAAAAATGTAATGTACCCCTGTCATTAATAATAATAACCAAAATAACAAAATTCAATAATGAAAAGGACCAAAAAGTGTTTTTAAACTCAATGTCAGTCACTTATGTTCTCACTCATCGATTGTTGTCTTTGAAGTTTTAACCATCAATACATATGCCCATCATAAATCATCATCATCATCATTATCATAAAAACATCCATCTATGTCTTTAAGCATCATCATATTCATCATGTTAAGAAATCTATAAAAATCAGTCAATACTCGTACATACTTTAAGTCAATTTATTAATTTACAACTAATAACAATCAAAAAGCGTATAGAAACTTTTATGTGACCCTGTTCTTCATTATCTATTTCTTTATTTCAAGCTAATATGTTATATATTTCTTATCATATTCGCAATCATAAACAAATTAAAAACTATATTAAAATGAGAAAAAAAATACAAATTCCCAATCTTTCTGTGTCTTAATAATCACCTCAATTTCTTTCCGAATGTTTCGGACTTTTGCAATTAACGGGTCACGTTTTTATAAATGTTATTATTAATTTTATTATTATTATAATTATTATTATTATTGTCATCTTCATTACGACGCGCATTATGAATATACATACCATACCTGTTAAATAATGATTAGTAATCATAATCATTAGTAATTAAATTATTTTTGTTTAAAAGTCGAACCAATGATTAAATTACGATTATTTTGGGTTTTGCCCAATTATCTAATGATTACGATTAGAAAAAATCAAAAAAAAATCAAGAATTATTACGATTATTCAAAATAATCGGAAAAAATAAAAAAAAATCAAAAAAAATCAAAAAAAATCGTTTTGGGGTATTTCGGATTATTTTTGATTTTTTCTGATTTTTTCTGATTTTTTGATTATTTACGATTATTTAGTAAAAAACGAAATTATTTTAAATTTTCACAATCAAAGTAGCCAATGCTTAGCTTGGTGCGCATTGCTTCAGGTACTCTGGTTTCGAGTTGGCTGGTGATGGTACTGGTACTTCACGCAGGCATTTCCAGATCAAACTCGATCGAGTCTTCCACATATTCCATGAAAAACCGCAATAAGGGCATTACTTGTACTTGTATAATCAATAACATAAACTTACTGTAGATGTTCATAGTCGGCAATCCAACTACTAGGATATCTTGTTTTCGATTGTATACGCAATAAATGTGGACCTCTTGAGCGCTCCGCTTAGCTCTCCAATATTCTGCAAGCAATTATTTTCTTGACTCTTTTCATTTAAAAAAAAAAAATTGAATACTATATTTTTGCGTTTCATTCCGAAGAACTTATGACGAGGGGAATCGAACCCAGTTTATTTTTCAAACTGGAACTGACAGGTCAGCAACTCTAACTAGTGAGCTACGGAATTGTTGTAGCTGCCTCCTTCTTTCTTCTGAATTTAACTGCTTTAGACAGCACAAAGCAACTATAATCAAATCTTTGGCTACTTTGATTGTGAAAATAATTTCGTTTTTTACTAAATAATCGTAAAAAATCAGAAAATCAGAAAAAATCAGGAAAAATCAAAAATAATCCGAAATACCCCAAAACGATTATTTTTGATTTTTTTTGATTTTTTCTGATTTTTTTGAATAATCGTAATAATTCTTGATTTTTTTTTGATTTTTTCTAATCGTAATCATTAGATTATTACAAATTTTTCAACAGTGAACTATATAATCATTACGATTATTTCTAATAAATAATCTAATTGATTAGTAATTCTAATCGAGATTTAACAGGTATGATACATACACACAATCACAAGTCTCCGAGTTAACGTTTGATTTGCATTATTATTATTATGCATGATGTGTTAATATTATATATATGTATATGTATGTATATTAGTATAGGTATTATAAGCGACATTCTTTATTTATTTTGAAGCATCGGTGGGCATGAAATTTTCAATCGATTTCAATTTTTTAACCAAAAACCAACAAATATGCGAGCATTAAATTAAAAAAGTCGCCGTCAGCGCGAGCTTCAAATGCGTGAAATTTGTTATTACGGTATTATTGCTTGTGCATCTGGATATGATTTATTATTGTTAGCTCGCTCGAACCTATTTGCACTATATAGTTAAATTTTAAAAATTTATTCAAAGTAAAAATAATAAAATAAACGAAAATAATAAAATTGAAGGCAGTTTACAGACGGACATATTTATGGTGCCACTTATCGATGCCCACCGCTGATTTCAAGATTCAGTTATTTTTTTTAAAAATAATCAATATCAATATAAATATCGTATATTGTAATTTTGCACAGCATGATTCATTGATATTGTTATGCAATCTCTGTATTTCATTAAAGCACAACAGCTTTTCTGTTTTTTTAGCCACTAATTTGATGGATTTTTTGGATTTGTACAATTGTCTTTCATTTTTGATTGTATTGTATTTTTGTTTGTTTTTCTTTTTTTTTAATACTGTGCCTCATAAGTGCACATATATACATACTAACATACGCGTGTGTATGTATAAATGTGCAAATTTTATTAAACTTTTTGTTTAGCTTCAAATGGTTAACAATAATTCATTTATTTTACAATTGGCCAATTGTTTATTTTTATAGCCAATCCCAACACCCAGGATGGGGTCGTTCGCTATCAGCGGGGGACTCGCACCCGAAAACGCACTCGATGCTCTGCTAGACGAGCTCAAGACATTCTCAAAGCCAATTGCTCAACAACAACAGCAACAGCAGGCAGCAGCAACAACAACAACACCAGCAACAACAGCAGCAACAACAGCAACCTTTCGAGGTAAACATAAAATGATTTGACAACAAGCGGAACTGTCGAGTGCACTCGACAGTAATATACCCTAGAGCTAAGATATTGCTAGAAAGAGCAACAAGTTGCATGCTATTCCCTAATTATCCAGCAATCGTTTCTGTGGCAGCTACATACATCATACATATGTATGTACATGCAAATGAGTGATTTGCACCATACCTGTTAAATAATGATTAGTAATCATAATCATTAGTAATAAGATTATTTTTGTTTTAAAGTCGAACTAATGATTAAATTACGATTATTTTCGGTTTATCCCAATTATTTAATGATTACGATTACAAAAAATAAAAAATAATCTTAAATTATTACAATTATTCAAAAATATTCAGAAAAAATCGAAAATAATCAAAAATAATCTTTCTGAGTATTCGGATTATTTTTGATTTTTTTCTGATTATTTATGGCTATTTAGAAAAAATCAAATTTTTTAAATTTTCACAATCAAAGTAGCCAAAAATTAATCGGAAAAATTCAAAAATTATCCGAAATAATCAGAGAGATTATTTTTGATTATTTTTGATTTTTTCTGATTATTTTTGAATAATTGTAATAATTTTAGATTATTTCTAATTGTAATCATTATATGGGCATTTCCAACTCGCGCACGGGACATTCGTACACATTCAAAGTAAAAAAACGGTAAAAAGTAAACGGTTTTTTTTTCTGATGAAGGGCTTAACATATAGCATTTGATTAGCTCTTTCATTGGTGCAAAGAGTGATTTTGGGTAATTTTTCATTTTAAAAATAATAGAAAAATTCAAGTGATTCGCACGGGACACAAAACGGAAGTGACTTGTGAGGTCAACCAATTCAAACGCCAATTTCAGCGAATCCAGAGGCAATATTTTAATGCAACTTATTTTTAACTCTTGTGCATTGATGCCTCTTAAAAATGGTTATGATTTTTTTCAAAGATGACTTGCACTTTTTTTTAAATTCAATTTGACGTAAATTCGCACGGGACATCGCGCACGGGACATTTTTTACCATCACTATCTTTATGTTCTTTCTGTCTCCCTATTTTTAAATTAAATATCCAAAACAGCCCGAAAAACTTATTTAAATTAAACTTTCAATATATTTCTTTGAATTAAAATGGTTCATGGTTCAATTTTACTGTCCTACTTAGTGTAATCGTTAAAATACAAATGGTCCATTTTGGAAGTCAATTTTTAAGAAAATTGACATAAATATGGAAAAAGTGAATTTATTCCTATGTAGTATCTATATGTTCATCCTCTTGAATTTCTTCTAGCGGATATTGCTTAAATAAATAACTTAAGTACATTTCTGGAAGAAAATTTCAAAAGATGTGAATTTTTGATCAATTTTACGTTTTTGGCCGCAGTGGACCTTTCTGTGGAAATGCCCATATAATCACACATTTTTCAACAGTGAATTATATAGTCACTACGATTATTTCCAAAAAGAATCTAATTCTAATCGAAATTTAGTAGGTATGCTTTGCATACCCTCTCCCCAGGGTATAAAGATAAAAATAGAATTTTAATTACATTAATTTATCATTTAATATATGTACATAGGTTTCTAATCCATAGACTGTTGTATTTTGTTGAAGGTTCGTCCCGAAGATTCCACATCCGATGAGAGCGCACAGGCCGCCGTGCAAAGTACAGTCACCACGCAGATCTCGCAGGCGCGTCTGTTCACGGAGGCGAACGTGAACATGCAGCAGGCGAACAGCACGAGCAACACGATGGTGACAACCGGAGCATTGACACATCAGCAGTCGCTGCAGTCTCAGCAGTTGATGGTGCACACAAATGTTGGAAGTCTGCGTCGCTTGCAATCATTTCCCAGTGCTAGTGAATCGGATAATGAGTTTGTTCCTCCTCCTCCCCAAACCCAAACCCAAACAACAACAACAACAAATGGTGGTAACAGTGGGAGTGTCAGTAAACCACCAGTGCCCGAGCGCAATGCTGATTTAATAACTAAAGTGGGTCACAAACGTATACCGCCACCACCGCCGCCGCGTACCAGCTCACGCAGTCCACTGGCCAGTCCGACAAGTCCAAACCCAAATGTGCCACAGCCGAAGCAGAAGCAACAGAGCATAACCGGAGACAATACTGATGCAGTCACTGTGGCAACTGGTGGCGACACCTCAAGCGGCGACAATTCCAGCGGCAATGAATCGGGCAACGATCAAATGCAACGCCAGGTGGCGCTCGAGATGCGACATCAAGAACTGTTGAAGAAGCAAAAGCAACTGCAAGAACAATATCAGCGTTTGCAGCAAATGAGCAAACTGCCCTCGGTCGAAACAATATCACAGCAGCAGCAGCAGGACCAAACGAACATACAGCAGAAAATCGCAGCATTAAATTTAGCTTGCTTAGAGTCGCAGTCACAGTCACAGTCGCAGTCGCAGTTACAGTCTGTTGCTGACACTTCTGCGCTGGCTACAAATGGTGTGTTGATCAGTGATGCTACGGGTGGTGTGGTTGGCGGTGGTGGTGGTGTTGGTGGTGTTGGTGCTGGTGCTGGTAATGTTGTTGTTGCTGCTGCACACACACACGCACAGCAATCGAGCACAATGACCACTAAACAGGTGTACGAAACGGAAATACTTTAACACAACTGGAAATTGGCGTGGAGTGAAACGAAAATTGATATTTGAACTGCACCCAGAGAGACAAGCACATAAATAATTTTGATTTCTCATCAGCATTCAAATTACTCGTAGAAAACAAACACTTTGATTTAAACTTAAATCACTCTGGTATCCCAAAATGCCAACTCCCTAGCTGAAAATTCTGCCGACGCCGGCGTCGCAGCCGACACAGACGCACGCATAGAAAATGAGAGCGACAGAGAGAGAGTGTTCTATAAATAGCACGTTCGGCTGATTGAGCTTTCAGGATGCATGGCATTCGGCTGTGTTGCTTGAGAGAGAGAAAGAAAGAAGAGAGCAAGACAAATGGTATCGATCGAATAAGAAGAGAACCATGCAACTCACATAAGTATGCTTGGCTCTCTTAGTTATTTCACCAACTGTAACGAGGCGACATTTTGAATATGCTATTATTTATTCTTTTCAGTGTAAAACACATAGTAAACTTTGCATACTCGTTTTTATTACTTAATTCAACTTAATTATTATTCGGCAATATTTTTCTTCGTATTTCATTTAGAATTCTCAATTGTTTCTAACTTGTCTGCAATAAAAGTTTTTAGTACTCAAATTAAAATTGTAACTAAAGTCATCACACTTTGGATTGACTTATTTCATAGTGAGTTTGCACGAATTTCTCTTTGCCCCCTTGCTCGCTCGCTCTCTCTCTCTCTCTCGCTTTCTCTCTGTCCCTCTATAGCTATGTATGTATCTATCTCTATCTATTTCATGCTCAAAGACAAAACCCGTAACATGTAAAGACTTAAAGTCCTTGGCTCTTTAAAATATCACGAATATCTCAATAAGAACCGTTAATACTTAAGATAACAGTACTTTTAGGTGTTTAATCTTAATGTCGTATACACAGTACAGTTGGTCAAGTAACAGTTTTGACAAATAAAAAGTATTTTTATTTTTAAAATGAATCGAATTATTAAACTTAGTTTTTAGCTTGTTCCAAGCAACATAAATAACTATAATAAAATAGGAAACAAAATTCTTTTTTTTTATCAAAAAAATTATGGTCATTTTGTATTTTGTTAGGAAAATTACTTGACTAACTGTGTATGAATACTATATACATATATACACATACGAAAGCACGTATGCACGTTTTTTGGTGTGCTTGTGAATGTATGTACATATTGCCAAATGAAAATCAAAAATCAAAAACTTAACGAATTAAATTACAAAAGTGCACACTTACAATACAATACAATACATGCTGATAATAATGTATGAATAGGCAAACACTGTACTGTACTGTACTTGTCAGAGACAATGAATATATTGACCACATCAGCGGTGGGCACGAAATCGACAGCAGGAAACATAAAACGAAATATGCTGAATGGTTGATTGTGCGTCTTTCTGGCTGTCTGGCAACACTGCACGGCAACGAATGGGCATAAATAATGTTAGGAGCAGCCGCTGGCTCCCGGAGTACATGCGTGCCCACCGCTGTTTTATCGTTGCATATATTCAGTGTGTTTTTGGCGGTACCTCTATATGTTATATGTATGTGCTGTTTTATCGTTGCTCCCGAAAATATTCAACACTTTGCATATAAGAATGTTTCGAGTGTTTAGAATCAAGTGATCCCTACTACCACAATATAAACACACTCAAATATACACATACATATGTATATTATATATTGTTGGCTGGCTATAATAAACATAGGGTCAAAGCTCATAGTTAGACATCATCACAAGAAGAAAACAACACGAATCCATACTATTTACATATTTACGTTTAAAATATATTTCATATTTTGGTATGGGATGTGAGACTGATAGTTCTATATATGTAGGTCATCGAGAAATATATATATATAAAAATAAAAATACATACTTAAATAATGAATAAGTATGTATATCCGTTAATCTTGTTAGAAACTTAAACTAGCTAATTTTAAACCCGATTCGTGCTCTTTCCAAAAAACCAAAGACAAATCTTATAAAATTCAAAACTCTATTCAAATTATGTTATTGCTCATTCTTCTATTTTTTTTTTAATTTTTGGAAAGAGTCTTGTATATTTCGGTATACCGAAAATATATATTATATATTGTTATTTATACGCATATCCATTCAAAATGGAATTGCATAACATAATTATTAATTTTTAGACAATTTTTGCTGCACATTTTAGGTTTATGGTACTGCTTATCAAGTATTTGAATCAATTATTGAGTTGTATATAATATTAAAATTCACATCGCATAGTTGATTATTTTTAAACCATTATTATTACATGTTTTTAGCAAATCTCAAAATAGGTTTTTCTCATTTATCAAATATGCCTACATGAATATGAATATGAATATGAATCATATATACATACACCGACATATGTACATATATGCATGCTCGTATATGGTAAAATTTTAATTATGAATTCAGTATTACACGAATAATAAATATAAGAATTAAATGTACATACATATACATACATATATATATATAAAAATCACGAAAAATTTGTTGCACTTTTACCAAACAATTTTTATATGAATTTAAAAAGCATTTTCCCAAGAAATTTCGACACAATTTGACGTATTTGGTCTTTGTATGTTTATATGATGATCCTGATCACTTTTCTGAGCGTTAATAAGCATTTTATATACAATTTTATTTAACTTGTTCTTAGTATGCATATATATAGTATATACATATTTAAGGGGGCATCCCACGCTGCTCACTTTGCTCGTCAGCGCCAACAAATGAGTTGTGAACTTGAGAAACACTATATTAAGTATTCGTGACTAAACTTTATGAACGTATGTATTTTACAAGCAGTGAAAACAAAACAAGAATGGGGACTGGCGAGCAAAGCGAGCAGGGAACGGGGAAGTCCCCTTCAAAAATGTTATGTGTATATATGTATGTGTACCTAGAACTTCCAGTCATAAGTCCGTCGATTTTGACGTAGATGCAATTAATAATTAAAAACAAAACAAAAAACTATAAATTACAATTTTAAATTTAAAAACAAAAAGAAAAGATATTGTATCTTTTGAGTATCATTAACTATCATATTCAATTACAACACATTTACATAACTCATTGACTTTTCAATTTATAATGACACATATAGGAAAAATAAAAGAAATATTTATACACATTGATATTTACAATAATGGAAGGCACTTTAATTTTTCGTCATTATGTCATTATTTTGATCACATTTTTGGACAAATATTTATATATGTATAACATACACATTAAAATTTAAAATTAAAAAATAGTCACGCAACGAAAATATAAAAACATTTTAAAAGAATTGATTAGAGCGATAAGAACGTACGAAACTACATACATACATATGTGAAAGTATGTAAATACTCTTAACATAATGAACAACAAAAAGAAACTAATTAAGTCAACATGAAAGCATAACAAATTCAAACAAATATTGTAATACGAACAAACAACAAAAATTAATGGTATTGAATGTATGTATGTATACGTAAATGTTTTTCTTATAAAGCACACACCCACACACACACACCCACATATACACAACTTAAAAAAAATATGCGCAACAATACTCATAGTAAAAATAAAAAAACATGACATGTAGTTGGTATTGTAAGCATTAATGCAAATACTAAAAAACAGAAAAACAGAAAAAAGACACCATAAGAAAAAATCATCAAGCATAGATGAAGATGAAGAAAAATACAAATAAAATGCGCATAACCTTTTTTTTTCTTAAAATATTATAATATTTAAATTACAAGAAACCACAACAATAAATATCATACGCAAAGTACGAGTACACAGTATTATTATTTAAATAAACATAAAATATTTTTTATTGCATACTTTTAGGCACTTGCATCGCTTCAAACTTAAATCAGCCATTACTGCCGTTCTGTTTGGTCGATCTTGTTGCGTTTAAGTAGGATGTTAGCTTATAAAAGTAGTTAACGAAATATACATATATATAGTTCATAGGGTCGGAGATGCTTCCTTCTCCCTGTTACATATATGTATACCCTTAATTCATTTTTACACATTTAATTTAATTTAAAATATCCTTTGAACCCGTTGTAGGATTGGGGTAATCGGCCCCATTCTTGGCTAAATTTCCTAATCTATGATACCCATTTTTACAAATATTTTGAAATCCTGAAATTGATACCACAATCATTATTATAAGTCGCTTAAAACAAACGAGCTTCGACATTTACAATATATTGGTTTATATTTGTATTTATGTAGAGAAGGCACATTGAAATCACACACAATAAAAGCTAAGCACCGTCATGGTCATGGTCAAGTGTTACAATAGGATATGTGTATACATCTATAATATATGTAAATGTGTAAAAACATCTCTATATATATTTTGATATTTAGATATGTTGTCTATGATTCACACAGCCAGTCGCAGGGCAGCTTTGGCATTTTGCTAGCTGGCCATGGCAAATAGCCAGCTGTCTTGAACACCCAATAATCGTAGGAGACCTTTGTGATCAGGGCTAACAATAGGATAACTTCAGCTGCTATCAAATAGTAGATATAGTCGGTCCAATCGGGTGGCGATTGGCACAGTTTACTCTCCTGCAGCTCAATCACACTTTGGGGCAAATTTCGGCATCTGATGTCCATGTAATCTGGTATATCGGTACTGCGCTCCTTAAGCCAATTCTGCAGAGTTTTTGCCGAATTGCAATCACACTGCAATCGGTTTTCCGCCAGATAAATGCGACGTCCATCCGTATCCATGAGAGCGTTGTTTAGAAAATATTCGGGTATCTGAGAAAATTTAAATTGTAATATTTAGTCAATCGAAATGTCTTTATTATTATTTACCTTGCTCAGCGAATTGTTGCGCATGTAAAGGCGTTGGAAGTGCTCAATAAACTTGGTCCCTTCAAATTCATAAATTGACGAAATCTGATTGTTGTCGGCATCGAGCTTAACGATATTGCAATACGTTGGATTCGTGTGGAAATGATCGCCCAGACTGCTGATGCGGTTGTTGCTAATGTTCAGCGTGAATGTGTTGTCCGGCAACTGTGGTGGCAGCTCAATCAATCCCAGATTTGAGCAATCCACGTTGCACACAGTCCTTGATTGATCGTTTTGTATGATCATTATGTTATAGATATTGCACGAACAGTTGCCATAGTTCGGTATATTTGGACACTTTGTGCCGCATTTCTTGATGCTCTCCAGCTGCTTAACCGACACCAGATCCGTGGAATTGAACCACTTGTGCGTGGCATTGTACAAGCAGAAGGAACGCTCCGGATTCACAAAAATGAATGAGTCCGTATGGATGATTTCGTTGAGCGGTTCACACAGCATCCGCATATTGCCACTGAAATTGACAATTGAAATTGACAACTGTTATTTTGATCAAATAAATCAGTGATAGAATTTTTGTAAGGAATCACTGGGTGTACCTAATGTCCAGGGCAACGTTCTTGTTCTGGTTTCTATTTGGCACCCGCGACAACAGGTTGTTGGATATGCCTAAGAACTCGAGATGGGGCACATCCTTGACGGCCCGACGTTCGATCTCCAGAACGTTGTTGTTCGAAAAGTCCAGACAGCGGATCTTGGAGTGGCGTGGAAATGAGTTGGTCAGCTGCGAAATGTTGCCATCGGTCATCACCAGCGAGTGCAGCGAGCGATAGATCGAGTTGGACAGATCCACCGCATCCGCGCTGAGATTGCGCACATGCAGATTTGTCCACTTGAAGATGTTGCCGCAGCTTGAGATCATCGAGATATTCGGGATGTTGCAGCAGTACCAGGAGCCGGCTTTTGTCGGATGCTCGCGACACTGGCAGCTATTATTATCGCGATTGTCATGGTTGATCACTTGTGACGATGACGATGACGCTGACGATGTTTGATTCTCTGTCTCCTTCGTCTCGGCGGCCATCGGCGGGGAGATCGGAGCAGCATTATCGCCAGTTTCCACAGTTTCTGAGCCATTATTTGACTCGGAGTTTGTTGCGTTCTGTGGAGTTTGGTGCCAATTCAGACACAATTCTTCCTCTGCATAAAAGCAATTTCTCAGATATTCGGGAACATCTGATGTTGTTGTTACTGTTGTTGTTGTTGCAACTGCAGCCGATGGTGGTTGTTGTGTTGTTGTTGTTGTCGTCGTCGTCGTCGTTGTTGTTGCTGTTATTGTTTCCGACCATTTATCCGCTTCTCCGCTTGGTCTCTCTGCAACAACTGGAGTGGCTACTGTAGCAATTGCCGCCTCAATCGTTGCTGCTGTTACCGCTGAGGGAGCAACTGCCTCTGAAACCGTTGAAGCTGTTGTTGTTGTTGTTGAAGTCGTTGTGGCCAATTGTTGCTCGGTTTGAGCGCATGAGTGTGCGAGCCATAGCAGCAGCAACAACTGCAAGCAAGGAAACAAGCAAACGAAAAAGGCTATAGTCTCTTCTCTCTCTGTCACTGTGGGAAAAACAGCTAAAAAGCTCAAATTCGCGATATGCGGGAATTCAAGCTAAAAGCTGCTAATGTAACAGTATTTGACACTGTAATCTCTTACAGCGCAATGTAATGTAATGTAACAGTATTTGCCACTGTAATCTCTTACAGCGCAAAAGCTATAAAAAAAAATCATTTCAGTTCAAATTTCAAAAAAAAATAAATTGGTTTTTATTATATCCTAGTTGTTATTGTTGATTACGATTCTTAGAACATGAACAATATTACATTATTTAACACGAAATTTAAATACTCCTTAGTACAGGGTAGAACAATGAATGTGGTTGTTGTTGATATGGATTATGGATTACTGATAACGATAACGACGTCGGACGGCGGACAGCGGGAAACTCAAATGATGTTTATTCTCGCGCTGTTTACTGGGCGCGGTCTCTTTACACAATACACAATTAATTAGCGCCTGTAATTCGATAAGGGTTAACCTATACATGGCTTATGGGCTATAACTGATGGCTTATGACAGGGCTTGGTCTGTGGTCTGTGCGATTACTGCAAATAAAGTGGTCGATGTAACTGTACAGTGTATGCATACATATGTACATACATACATACTTATGCTGGTACGTAGTTTGCTAGCCGCGCCTCGAAAGACAACAGACAAAAAATAAACATTCATACAAACATACTTAGAACTATTAGAAAAGACTTCAGTCGAGCGAGCTCGACTTGAGGCGACCCTGCACTTGTTGTGTATAAAATTATGGTAAAACTCAAATACAATATTTGTAAGCCTGTGTTGATACCATAAAATTTGTGTTTGTTGTGATTGTCACTTAAAAATATATTGTAACATAAAATAGCAATTGATATATTGATATTACTTCACACATATATTTGATGATCATCCCTAGCAAGAATATATATATGTATATTCCTGATGGGATCCCAAAATCCTTAAGACAATATTCAGAGACTCTTTGTAATTTTTTCAAGTACAGGGTCTCAGTACAACCAATGTAATGCATATACATTAGAGTGGGTCAATTTTTTCGATTTCAAGCGGTTGTCAAAATCGTAATCTACGACGAATTCTAAGAAGATTTGCCCAAGAAACCATGGGTCTAAAGTTTAGACCAGGGGTGGGCGCAAAATTTGACCTCGGGAGCACTACAACAACAACTACAACAACAACCTTTTTCGCGTCTACCTACTTTGTCGATCACCCAAATAATGTGCGAGCAAAAAAAAAGGTCTTCGGCGCGGCGCGTAGCGCGCACACACTGCGCCTTTGCAATGTTGTTGTTGTTTTATTGACGGTCATAAATTTTAAAGCCTAGTACCGACGTCAGAAAAAAGGCCTAGCGTAAGGTCAAACTCCATATAAAAAAAACGCTGGCGTAAGGTGAATAAGAAGAAGACGACATTTATCTCCGCTTGTCGGTCCGCACGTCAGCTAAAAACGGAGTTGCCAGATAAGGAACGGGCGTTATCCAGCACTGTTTGAAACAGCTGTCAAGCCAAGCGAAAAATATATTTCTTATATATTTCGGTATCTATCTATCTCACTCTCTCACAATAAGTCAAAAGAAATGGCGGTGAAATTAACAAAAAACAGCAGATTGGAGCTTTTCGAGACAGCAGACAAAATTCTGCTGATTAATGAGGTGGAGAAGAGGCCGATATTGTGGGACCTCACAGACAAAAAACACTTCGATTCGATTTGTATAAAAAATGCTTGGGAGAGTGTGGCCCAGACGCTCAACAGAAGCGGTAAGTTTCTTTGAACTACAACAGTGAAACGCTATTAAATAAAACATTTATATTTCAGAAAATGATTGCAAGATGGCGTGGAAGAGCCTGCGGGACAGCTACGCTTGTGCTTCCGAGCTTTTGCCGCATTCTTTTCCTTCTTCACTATATAATAGCATACGGCTAGCGCTCCTGCGATTGCAAGATTTGATACTGCCAATGCGCGCCTTTTTGTTTCGCAATCCATTTCAAATAATTATTTGTTATAATTTGTTTGTCTGTTTGTTTTGGTTTTGCACAGCTGACGCATAGAGTTACCACTCAACTTTTTGTTATTTTTCCGTTCTGCATTGGCAACTCTGGCTTTACGCTCGTCGACAGCGAAAAATTGAGCATTTTCCGCCGCTAAAAATTTATCTCACGTCGGTACTAGGCTTAAGTGTCAAAAATGCCTCGACTCGACTCGAGCTGCCTGTGTGCGTTGTTGTTGCTAATGCCTCGACTCGAGCTGCCTGTGTGCATTGTTGTTGCTAGCTTGTTCGCGAGCTGACCGTGTCTAATTGATTTATGACGCCTCGACTCGAGCTGCTTGTGTGCGACATCACGGCGCCGAATAAGTATGAGAGTAGCTGCTTAACTCCGAGAGTACAGGCCGCCCACCCCTGGTTTAGACCCATGGTTTCTTGGGCAAATCTTCTTAGAATTCGTCGTAGATTACGATTTTGATAACCGCTCGAAATAGAATAAAATTTATTTTTGCTCCAAACAAATTGACCCACTCTAATATACATATATACATACTCATTCAATGCATAAACAAATGTGTGTATGTATTAAAATGCACAAACAGTATCTGCCAGCATATTTGTCCCACTACCTTTACATATTACAAATCTTAAATGAATTTACATATACCTATTTCAATGAAAAGGAGATACAAATAAAATTTAACTTCAGGTTTGTTTATAAATGTTTTATATTATATATTTAATTTTTATATTTTAAAAATATTATATTTGAATTCAGCATAGAAAAACAAAACATAGTTAAAGATGTAGTTAATCAAATAAGCCGTGAGCCACTGTAAAACCAACATACATACATACACAACATACATATGCATTGCATACATATATGTATGCATGTATTTACATACAGTTATAGTATAACACCGCTGCGCTAATTTAGCAATTAATTAACAAAATTGCTGTGGATTCGTCGAATTCGAGTTGATAGCAGCGCTAATTTTGATAAAAAGGTTATTATTGTTGTTTGCCAAATAATCGCAATACATTTTAAAGCCATAATCACAATAAATTTACGAGTGTTTGTTAATACACATGTACATATGTATAGTTAGTCAACTAATTGTTTTGACAAACTTAAAAAAAAATTCAGTTTTCATTTTTTTAAATGAATCTCACTATTTCGTTTCGAAACTTGTTTAGGAACAATGGGCACAATACAAATTTAAGAATTATGTGCTTACATGTGAATTCTCAATATTGTCCACACATTTGCTTGACATACTGTGCGGTTATTTTTACCTACATACATATGTATGATCGTATTGTATATATGTATGTATGTTTGCATGTACAATGTACATATTGAAGTGCGTATGCGCGTTTGACTTACATCTTTATAAGCGATCATTGCATTTAAGGAGCCGCGATACGAGACACAGAGGACACCAGTAAGACTTGGCAAATTTCTATTATTTTCTCGAAAGAACACAGGTTGGATCACATTTTAAAATATTGTTTGTATTTATTCCAATTGCCAGGGCATTACTAAATTTACACCACGATATAAATTCGCTGATAAAAAATGTTTCACATTGGCGCTATTTATTTTATATAGTAACGAGTTTATATATCAATAAATATACAACTTCATCAAATAATAACAAAAAAAAAGTCGTATATAAATAAAACAAGAATGTTTCGTGTGTGTGCACGGTTGCCACTTAAAAAAATCAGATTGAGCCAAAAAAAAAAACAGAGACAAATTCAGTAAAAAATCATGTGGCAGCCTTGGCTAAGCTTGGCAAGACAAAAATAAAGTGGCAGCCTTGGCAACGGTATCATTTTTGACCACATTTAACTCTTTTCAGAAAACATTATTTTGACGTGCTCCAAACTAATTTTTAAATGAACTTCATGATTTTAGAAAATTTATAATTTTCTTGGTTTTTTGAACCCGTTTTGAATTTGTTTTTTATTGATTTTTTAAAAAGTATTAATTTCATTATATTATCACACAAATTCGATAACAACGCCGATAAATAGCCTAAAAAATCTCTAAGCTGCCTGGGAATGCAGTATTTTTATACCATGTATCTGCACTCTTCTATCAAATTACAAGCTTGACCAACATTATGTGAGCTTTTTGATGTTGTTATATCTCGATCTCTTTCTCTTAATTGTATAAATTAATAATTGTTCTTTGTACCCTGACGCGGCAACAGTTGTTTTTATTACAAAAATAGTCGCCAACCAGCGAGCAAAATAACTGATACAACGAGCGTCATGTGGACAGTTTAATATATATATTCAATACTTTGTACATTTAAGCGATTTTAAAATACATTTGGTAATTGCGCACAAAGCTGCGTAATTTGCAACAGCGAACAAGAGAATAAAGAAGAGAAGCGAACAAACAAACAAACAAACAACAAAAATGCCTGTTGATACCCGCGAGCTAATGGAAGCTATTGCAATCGTAGCTGATGAGCAAAATGTTCGGGTTGCAGTGAAGCAGTCTGGCAAGGGAACTGCGATTTGTGCTGCGTGCTGCTTTGCTGGTGGCTTGCTGATGGGTCCAGTCGGTTTGGCGGTTGGTGGCGCTGCTGGCGGCATCGCTGCTTATAAGATGACCAGTGGTAAGTGTCATCGTGTCCTATCGTGTCGTTTGAAAGTAGTTTACACTGCGTCACATAGCAGTGTCACAGTCACACTGCTCTGCCGATGCCTGGTGACCTGTGACAATGGGATGTGTTGACTTACACGTCACGGTTTAAGCTGTGACACTCTGTGATGCAGTGTAAACTTTGTATCACACTATACATGTGTTAACTATTATATTTTTTTTATTCAAGTTCGTTACTCATTGAATTTTTGTTTGAATCATAACAGGATCGTTTCGACCTCTGGGAGAAGTGCTTCTAAACGATTTGACGGACACGCAGCGGGAACAGCTGGTTCAGCATGTGACAAAGGCTGTTGCCGACATCCAGCCAACTGATATCGTGCTGCTGATACCACTGATCACACAAAGCGCATCGATTCAGCAGATTGTCCTCAATGCAATCATGTCCTTTGCCACCAACGAGCTACGAATGCAGATCGTTGACTGATATCGCTTAATTCAATCACCTAATTTAAGGACTAGTCTTAATAAAGCATTGTGCCTGTAAATGAAACTTCATCTGTAATAATCCTATTATTGTAATTAGAGCCAATGTTACTACTTACATACATACATATACAGTCGAACTTCCCTAACTCGAATCACCATTATCCACGAAAAAAGTTCGAGTTAGGGAGACTTCGAGTTAGGGAAGTAGAATTGTATGAAATTTGCCTAGTATTGCCACTCGATTTTGTTCGAGTTAGAGAGACTTCGAGTTAGGGAAGTTCGAGTTAGGGAAGTTCGACTGTATATAAATACATAGATTTATTAATAAATGCCTAAGATATAAGGTAAGATTATATTAGCATGATATCAGCTGATCTGATCTGATCTGATCTATTCCCACTCGACATTCACTTGATCCCAATCGTCGACAAAGGGCTGATCAATTGTCTCGATGAGCAGACCACAGTAAAGGCAATCCGCAGCGAGAATCTCTTCGATTTCCGTTTTGAGATCAGATCGTTTCTTTTGCTGCTCGGGCGTATGATTGGCCAATGCGATTGTCTGTGCCATTAGCGTCTCCATCTCCTGCTTGAGCACTGTTAAGCGACGACTGCGCTCCTTGCTCAATATCGGCATCACTTGTTTCTCCAGGCAATCGCTGTGGAATTTATGGCCACAGATAAACACAAAGAACGGTTTCACCAGCAGTATCAGATCACAGATGTCACACACAGCCTGTGGCTCCATGCCAATGCTCTGTGCGCGCAGTTGACGCAGCTCCTTGCAAACCAGCTCCGACTGTTCCCTCGAGTCGGTCATTTCCTTTTGCAGCTCCTGTATGCGATGATTGTAGTTCTGTGGATGTGATCAGAATATTCAATTATTATTCAATATCTTAATGTTGCTCGTGATTAAGTCTGAGTTTGTCACGAAATGTGCAATATCGAAATAGAAGCTCGCGCTGACGGCGACTTTTTAAATTGACCCATGACTTTAACGCTGATTTATGCTGTAAATACTGTTTTTCTGCTCTTGATTGAATATTTACAGACCTGTCTGCCTCTCTGTCTGTTTCTGTTCAGCTCACTAAATCATAGATATAAGTAGTTGTCATAGAAACGATCAGACGAAAAACAATTAGTATAAAAAGTTTCAATGTTTTTTGAATTATATCCAGCACAAATTTGGCAAGAAATCGGACTAATATATGATGTAGCTGTCATAGGAACGATCAGATCAGTCACAAATTTTGCAATTGTATAAAATACTAGGTGGCTCCGCCCCCTGCTCGCTTCGCTCGCCAGCCCCCGCTCGCTACGCTCGCAAAATTGAAAAGAAGGTCTTTTGTTGTCCAGCTTAACAAACTTAAACTGCTCGCTTCGCTCGCCAACCCGCAGCTCGT